>PIJE02001805.1:42500-55000 GCA_002895965.2 Coryphaenoides rupestris
GCGGAGTCCTGTGAGAAGGTATTGGGTGGGAGAGTTCGGAGGGAGGGGCTCCAGAGTTATTTAAAGACCCCCGGCCCGCCGATTCTCCACCCCCCCCCCGCCCCCCAAGTTCACCTTGACATGTGTGCTGACCGGAAGATCAGCTTTCTGAGGCCCTGATTGGTTTACAGAGGAGCTGCCAGCGTCAGAGAGAGAGAGAGAGAGAGAGAGAGAGAGAGAGAGAGAGAGAGAGAGAGAGAGAGAGAGAGAGAAGAGAGGAGAGAGGAGAGAGAGAGAGAGAGAGAGAGAGAGAGGAGAGAGAGGAGAGAGAGAGAGAGGAGAGAGAGAGAGAGAGAGAGAGAGAGAGAGAGAGAGAGAGAGACATCACCACGTTGTCTTCACAGTGCGTCTGCGAGGCCCAACAGGTGAGCTCCACTAACGAGTCCTTAATGACAAGGTGAAGGTGAACAGGTGAGCGGCTGACGGATGAGTTCCGGGAGGAAGAGACACCATGACACCGCCCTGCCCCCGACATCTGCTTCTCTCATAATGAACGCCGTCCTGCCCATCCCATCCTCGTCTTCGTCCAGTACACACACACACACGCACACACACACACACACACACACACACACACACACACACACACACACACACACACACACACACACACACACACACAGAGTGGGGCACATCCTGGACTTGTTAGCTTGTTTGCAGGAGTCACACACAGTCGACCACAGAGGCTCGTGTTCCTGAAGGCACGGCCGTGTGATCATGATTACCTCGCTGCTCCCGGTTCCCTCCGAATTACGCCACGAATTACACACATGGTGTGTGTGTGTGTCTGTGTGTGTGTGTGTGTGTGTGTGTGTGTGTGTGTGTGTGTGTGTGTGTGTGTGTGTGTGTGTGTGTGTGTGTGTGTGTGTGTGTGTGTGTGTGTGCGCGCGTGCGTGTCCACGTGAAAGCGTGTCGTAGGGCTACAGTCGGTCTGACCGCAGACACACACACACACACACACACACACACACACACACACACACACACACACACACAAGAGCGGAATGTTCTGGTTGTTGTTTGTTGTTGTTGTTGTAATTGCGTCGGCGCTTCGCCAACCGCCGCCGCCGCCAGCGCCTCCCGCGTCCTGGCTCACGTTTCGGTCTGGCCTCCATCACGGCTTGTTTGCGCGAAACGCCGTTTAGGAAACGTGCGGTCGTCCGGTCGTCCGTCGCGCCAGCAGCGACGCGTGCCCGGGGGTGGGGGCGGGGGGGGGGGGGTGGGGGGGTGCAGACGATGCTGCTGCTGCAGTTTAAACATCGGTGTGTTATAACGAGCAGGAAATCAGAGCTGATTGGATCCGACTTTTGGTGCGTGTGCAGAGCAACCCCCCCCCCCCCCCCCCCCCTCCCCCCCTCCTCTAGCATCACCCACCTCCACCTCCACCCACAACACCACCACTCAGTCCACAATTACCCCTCACAGCCAACCTTACATCACCACCTCCACCTCCACCACCTCCACCATCATCATTATGTTCTCCACCACCTGTCACACACACACACACACACACACACACACACACACCACACACACACACACACACACACACACACACACACCAACACACACACCACACACACACACACACACACACACACCACACACACACACACACATACACACACACCAACACACAGGAACACTGTTGCTAGAGTGACTGGGAATACTGGGGACGGGAGTCTAGATCGACTGGGAACAGTGAGGGATGGTAGTCTAGATTGACTGGGAACAGTGAGGGATGGTAGTCTAGATTGACTGGGAACACTGGGGATGGTAGTCTAGATTGACTGGGAACAGTGAGGGATGGTAGTCTAGATTGACTGGGAACAGTGTGGGACGGTAGTCTAGATTGACTGGGAACAGTGAGGGATGGTAGTCTAGATTGACTGGGAACACTGGGGATGGTAGTCTAGATTGACTGGGAACAGTGAGGGATGGTAGTCTAGATTGACTGGGAAACTGGGGATGGTAGTCTAGATTGACTGGGAACAGTGTGGGACGGTAGTCTATATTGCAGTAGCTGCTTTGCTCATGTATCACCTTCAGAGTTCACTTGTAATTAGGGCTCACACACACACACACACACACACACACACACACACACACACACACACACACACACACACACACACACACACACACACACACACACACACACTATAATGTATAGTCAAGGGGAGGTAAGAGAAGAGGGATTGCGCGAATTTCCTCGGTGATGTTTTCGCAGGAGAAGGGAAGGAGACGCTCTTGAAAGCCGATCTTTAATAAGGGCTATTAGGACCGGCTGGATCCAGGGCCACATGTGTCTGGGAGCCTGCGGGGGCCGCGGGGGCACAACACAGGGGCCTGGGCAACACACACACACACACACACACACACACACACACACACACACACACACACACACACGGGGGCCATCTGCAACACATCATCCTCACACTCTGATCTGCAGCCCAACCCATCGGAACCTCGCCCAACCTCGGTCCGACGTCACACACACACAGGGGCTAATTATTTGCCTCATAAAAGGAGCATCATCATCATCATCATCATCATCATCATCATCATCATCCCAGGAAAGACCAACCAGTGGTTTTCTTTTCTTTAACTGTTTCTCCATCTGCACAATCAAAAGTGAATAAACGGAGGAGGGTGTCGCCCTGACTGATATCGTTGGCGTGTGTTGAGCGATGATGAAGAGCGTATTATTCCACTATCTAGGTGGAATAAGGGAGGGAGGGAGACTGCGGTCGACGAGGAGGAAGACTGTGGTCAACGTACAGTACACGCCTTTTTTAAAGACGTCAGCATTCAGCATCCCCCCACCCCCCCTCCGCCCTTCCCCCGCTCGAAGGGTTGCTGGGTTGGATGCGGCTCCAGCCTGGATCCAACCTGTGTCCGAGAGGGCCGACAGCAGAAGAAGGCACGGGGCCAAACCTCGGGGGCCAGTTGTTTAGATCCCGAGCAGCTGGCTTCTCTTAGCTCCTGTCTTAACGCGGGAACCCGCTGCCAAGTCCTCCTGACGTCCTGCTCCTGTGTCTCAGCCTCTCGTTTTTCGCTCTCCTTTCGCTTCCCATGTCTCCGTTCGAGGACGGGGGGGGGGGCACCGCGAGGCCCGTCGGACCCCCGGAGGCCGGCTTAGCCCCGCGAAGGAGAAGAAGTGTGATTGTTGTTAAGTGGGCGTAAATCCAACCCGAGGCTCGTAAATCAAACCTAAACTTGATATTTTTCTCTCTCCCGTCTTCGTCCTCCTCGCCGGCGAGCGGCGTTCTCGACAGCGTTGTACTGAAACGTATCGACCTTTGTTGTAACCTTGACAGCAACTTGAATAATGTTTTTCTCGGCGGCGAATCCAAACGCGCGCCAAGAAGTTGTTTCCTTGAGCGAGTGTGTTTTGACCCGCTTCCAACATTAATGGATGGTTCAGTTCACTTGGAAATACTTAAGAAGTGATATATTTAATCGGGAGGCGGCCTTATCTTTTATTGCTTTCCCAACGTTATGGCTCAACTATTTTATATGTTGGGTTTTGCATAAGCGTTGACATATTTCTTCAAACCATACCGGGCGATCGGCGACGGTGAACTTTCAGATTTAGCAAGTAAGCGTCCCTGAAGTGTTTTCAGTGAATCGTCCCGTTGACACGATGAATGGCCGGCTGAATCCGAGTGTACGTCTGAAGCAGAACCACCACCAGGACTTTGAGTCGTCTTCGTGTCTCTGAGCGTCTCTGCGTTACGTTGGCTGCTCGCTTCAAAGCGGAGAATCGTGCGTCTCTGCAATATTAAAGTCGGCTCGGTTCAGTGTACAAATCTCTCTTAATAAAACCTCGGCTTCCTCTCCCCTCGTTGGTATTTCTGTCAAGGGCTTCTCCAGATGTCCAGAATATCGGACGCCTCGGCGTCTGACTGCTTCGTTTTGCGTCACACATCAGGCAATGATTTGGTTGATCAGCCTCGACGCTTCCTCCTCCTCCTCCTCCTCCTCCTCTTCACTCGATCGATTTTTCAGATGACGCTTGAAACTGCAGAGTCTGTGACGCAGAAGAACGAGGTCGCTGAGGATGGAGAGGACATGACCTGGACCCGACCCCCCGACAAAAACACACTTCAACACCAAGATCCCTTGAAAGTACTTCGTTGTAGTTTTTTCTCCCCCCCCAAAAAAACTACAACTACCATCATGACCTCTTGTGTTTCTGAAGATCTGAGGGGCTGGCTTGGACCATGGCCGCCGGACCTACACACACACACACACACACACACACACACACACACACACACACACACACACACACACACACACACACACACACACACACACACACACACACACACCCACTGCTGTGCCTTCTCAAAGGGGCGCCGGTGTTCACATTGTGTTTCAAGATGATGGCTTGGAGCCCCCACCCTTCCCCTCCCTTTCCACACCCTCTGCTGTCGCCCCACCACCACCACCACCACCACCACCACCACCACCTCCACCACCACCACCACCACCATCTCTTCATCTCAGGCCCATACATGGAGATCTCTGCTCTCCCCCAGGCACACCAGGGCTTTCTGGAGCCTCCAGGGCTGACGTGGGGACCCTCTCAGAGACACTATGGACGGGACCGGGTGGGACATGGACAGTTGGTAGGGGGGAGGGGGGGGGGGGGGGGTTGTTACGTAAGAACACAGCCGCCCCACCAGAGAGGTGCCAGGAGTCTTCAGCGGGGACAGAAGGTTGGGCTGGGGGGGAAGGGAAGAGGGGTCGGCTGTTACAGGAGCTGAGGGACTTAAGCCAAAGGGTCCTTTTGGTCCTTGACCTCTTTAACCTTCCCGGGACCTTTACCCCTCCCCCGCCCCTCTCGGGACCGCTACCCCTCCCCCCCCCCCATCTCCTGGGACCTCCTCCCACCACCCGGTCCGCGATGGACTCGCTGTTGTTTGGGAATGAGAAGATGCCCGGGGAACTACAAAATGTTTTTTTACGAGGGTTTTAAGAAAAGCCACCTCCGTCTCCTCTTCCTCCTCCTCCTCCTCTTCCTCCTCCTCCTCCTCTTCCTCCTCCTCCTCCTCCTCCTCCTCCTCCTCCAGCGCGATGCTTATTTTATCACGCAGCGCTCCCCGTCTCCCGGGTTCAGCTCCTGCTAAGGTCTCCCGCCCCTCCCCTCCCCTCGCCTCCTGTCACTTTTACTTCCTGCAACGTTCCCTCCACCGAGGCCACTCCACACCTACATAAACACACACACACACACACACACACACACACACACACACACACACACACACACACACACACACACACACACACACACACACACACACACACACACGGTGGAGAAACCCAGTCGCTGAAGAGGCACATCTCCAGCGACTGGGAGTGGGGGAGTTCAGCACAGCAGCAGCCGGCAGTAAACTCAGGCAACAGTTGCCGGGTGGAAAAGTGTTGAAAGTCTGATGGAAAAGTGTTCTGATTGGATGCCGACCCTCCAAGACCGTTTTATACCAGTACCACCACTACTACCACTACTGTATTTCTTTTTGTTTTTGCGTGATCGAAGTGTCGGGTTTACTGGTGCTGCTGGCGCGCGCTCACATTCCTCAGTTGGTTTACCGAGAGGTTGAGTCAATAGATTCGTGCGCAGAGTCGCCTCCACAGCAGGAATATGCACTTTAGTACCGTTCTGGAAGGTGTGAGAACGTTTTCTGGTGACGTTACGAGGAGCTTGGCCCTGAGCAGCATAGCGAGAAAAAGCGAGAGAAGAACCCTTAAAAATATTGACAGTCGCCGTAAATCAGGATCGATGGCGTTCCAAAAGAAGTAGGTGTTAACCGTGGAGCCCGGCGTTGCTGTGCGGCCGTACAGAGGTTTGTACTTTACTTGACAGTCGCAGGCCGTTTAGTTTATCGCTTTCTGAAGCTCAGATGATCAGTCCACTGCGAGCGGTTTAACCCGTAGACTGGGTTTAGTCCCCGGTGTCCACAACCGGGGCCCTCCCTGAGCAAAGACGCAGAAACGTATCTGAATTCACTGTGAATTGCTTTGGATTAAATGAATGAATGAATGAATGAATGAATGAATGAATGTAATCATCTCCGGCCCTTCTAACGCCGAGTAGGTCTCCGGACGCGACTGCTGTCGAGCGAATTACGGCGCTGACCCCCCATAAAGAACCACTTTCCTTTTTATTGGTTGTTTTTGTGACGTTTGTAAAGCTGACCGACTCCAATCCATCCTGACCTCGTTCACCATCTGCTGGTGGCCAACAGGTGTGTCCACTGGTCTGCCGCTAAGTGTTGGGGAATACGTTCAGGCGACCATTTTACTGTTCTACGTGAAAAATATCTGGAAAAACGCATCGGAATTCATCTCACCGGCACGTACCGTGTGTGCTATTGAGCTATGAGTTAGATTTTTGGTTGCCGGTCCGCAATCAAGTGTTCCACCTTCGGAAAAAACGTTAAACTATCGTGCGGATTTTGAGGCGCAAACGATCCACTTCCGCGCATTCTTCTCCGTAGCCCAGAAGTATGCGGAGCGATCCCACGCGCGAGCTGCGCTCCGAAGCCCCGCCGCTCCTCGTGGGCCTTGCAAAGACGTTAGCGAGCGGCGCTCTCCGAGGTGAGCCCAGGAATGCAGCAGCAGCAGCAGCAGCAGCAGCAGCAGCAGCTCTATGGCTTTAGCAGAGACGCGAGCCGCCGCCGCCGCTAACGCTCGCCAGCACAGCCCAGCCCGCGGAATAAGAAGAAGAAGAAGAAGAAAAAAGGACTCAAAAGTGTCCAGAGGAGTGAGGAGAAGCAAGACAGATTTGGAGGAAGAACTTTTATAGTGAAGAAGTGAGAAGTGAGCGAGGCTATCGTGTTGCTTCCCCGTTGGTTTTGTTGTTTTTCAGCGGCTGGAGTTACGCGGCGGACGGGGGGTTAGCGGGTGGCCTGGACTTGGCCTGCCTGCTTGCCTGCTTGCCTGCCTGCTTGCCTGCCTGCTTGCTTGCTGGTTTGCAGTCAGTAAATGCCCCCTCTTCTGTCTGTCATTTGTCGGCCAACTCTGTGCGGTGCGGTTCGGAACATGCCACTCACACACACACTGTGTCTCCGGTGTGTTTCTGCACGGCAACAGATCCATAAGTGACCGCTTTAAGAGGGGGGGGGTGGGGGTGGGGGGGGGGGGGAGAAAGAACCCAAGATGTGGTTCTCGGTACGCTTGAGGTCCGGGAAAAGCAGAACTCTGGAGACTCGGCCTACAGTTGGGTTAAGCATTTCTCCAGCTTGCTTACATAGCAAAAAAATAATCTGTCCTCTGACAGAGAGAGAAAGTCTTTGGGTGTTTACAGACACTTATCAATGACTGTTTGCGTAACCTCCACTGTGGTACGTACTCCGCGTTACTGGTCTCGGCTGTTTGTCTGTCAGGCTGCGGCTCGACAAAAGTCAAACTTCCTTCCCAGTTCTGCCATCAAACTTCAAACTTACTCCATAACACGGACAGAGACGGGCCACCGGGAAGCCGCTGCTTGGCCCTTTTTTGAGAGTTGCATGGGGAGAACGTTGAGGGAAGTTGAAGCTGATCATTCACATGTAGACCAAACTAAGAATGTTCTGGACATCCAGAAGATCCTGTCTGGGGGCGTTGATGAATTAAGCATCATTACATGGAGGGCATTCGGTGATACTTTCATCCAAAGCGACTTACATTGAGTACATTTGTTTGAAAGAGGACAGCAATATATCCAGCTGTGATACATAAAGAAAAGAATAGAGCAGGTTTAGAGCATTCATAGTTACAAGGTTAAAAGAGCACGATGTTAAGAACCAAATGGAGAGGGACTGTGTTGTATCTCTTGGATCTTTCTGCTCTTAGTAGAAGGTGTCGGGAATGGGAGCGTATCCGCTGGGTGAGGTGTCTCCGGCCTGAAGCCCCCAAACACACTTATCCGGCAGGTCAAAGGTCACGCCTGTTGTTGTCGGTGTTAGGGTCCTTTTTGTGAGAGCTTGTGCTTTGTTGCGGAGAATCACACAGTCGCACACATCGTCCGCCGCGGGTTCGAGCGAACGTGACGAGCTCCACGGCAACTCAACTAAACTCCGGCACACGTTTGGAACTATCAGACGACGACAAAGTTTAGTTTAGTTTGCAGTTGAAGTGTGTAAGCGTGTGTCTTGAGTGACAGGTCTTGTCTTCACAATTAGTGAGGGCCTGGGTGACCTGAAGTGTGTCAAAACGGAGTGGAAGACGAGGCAAAGAAAAACAGAACGGCGGCCATTTGCCGGTTTTTAGTTTCCCCCCCCTCGCTGTTCCGAGCGCGATGCTTCCTCAAAATTCGATGACAAATGTTCAGGGGAGAAAAAAAACAACCCCCCCCCCCCCGAAAAAACCCCCAAACCTCCACCGGGTTCCTTCCGGCGAGCGTCCGTCTGAGCGGAGCGTGAGTGATCCTCGCCGCTCGGCTTCTGTGGGAAGAGGAGCCGAGACGACGACATCCCCAGCTGTGAAAAACTACCCGGAGGACTGCACTGTGCTCACTAGAGGAGGAGAGAAAAGGTGATGGAGGTGCTGCTGGTGGTGGTGGTGGTGGTGGTGGTGGTGGAGGAGGAGGAGGTAGTGACGGGACGAGAAGAGAGGCTGCCAAGAGCCATATAGATTGGGGTTGTTGGAGAAGGTGGTGGTGGAGGTGGGTGGTGGTGGTGGAGGAGGTGGGTGTGGTTGGAGGAGGAGGAGGTGGATGGGTGGTGGAGGGAAGAGGAGGAGGAGGTGGTCGTGTGGTCGGATGGCAGGAACGAGGATAAGGTGGTGGTGGTGGGAGGTGGCTGGAGGAAGAAGAGGGGAGAGGCAGGAGGTAAGTGGTTGGGGGGTTTTGCGAGTAGGCGGGAATGAGAAGAGGAGGCTATCCCAAAGAGCCATATGGGAATTGGGGGCTTGTCTGGAGAAGTGTTGGTGAAGGTGGTGGTGGAGGAGGCGGAAGAGGAGGTGGTGGAGGAAGAGGAGGAGGTAGTGGAGGAGGTGTTGGTGGCGGCGGCGGGGGGGGGGTCAGATGGTTCCCGGCCAGTTGGTTTGCTCATCTAGCACCGCTGAGGAGAGGAGAAGCCCCCCTCTCTCTGTGTGCTTGATGGTCCCTCAGAATAAACAGCTTATGTTTATTTACAGTGCTGGGAGAGAGAGAGTGATAGAGTGACACTGACCAGCCCTCACTCTCTCTCTCACTCTCTCTCTCCCCCCCCTAGTGAGTCGCCCTCCGGGTCGCGAGGCAGATGTATTGTCTCCTAAGTGTTTGGCAGTGTGTTGTTAGCAGGACTGTGTGTGTGTGTGTGTGTGTGTGTGTGTGTGTGTGTGTGTGTGTGTGTGTGTGTGTGTGTGTGTGTGTGTGTACGTGTGTGTGTGTGTGTGTGTGTGTGTGTGTATGTGTGTGTGTGTCAGACAAGTCCTGACTCAGTAGAAATAGAAATGAACAAGAGAGTTGCATGAAATGGAACGGATCACAGAAAGTGTGTTCCGGACTCCCTCGCGGACGGAGAGAGGTGATGATGATGATGATGACGATGGAGGGAGAAAAATGAAGAGATGGAGATGTGGAAAGTGAGATAAATTGCTCTCACACACACGTGCACACACACACACACACACACACACACCACACACACACACACACAACACACACGTGTGCACACACACACCACACACACACACACTCTAACTCACACACACCAACACACACACACACACACACAGGGCCCACGACATTGCGTCTCTTTGTGTAGTCAGATGAATAGACTGAACCCCCCCCCCCCGGTGTGGAGGGCCCCTGGACCCGTGGAGGGGAGGGGAGGGGGGGACTTGGGAGGGGGGGGGACTTGGGGGGCCTCTTGATGAACTGTGCGGACCCCACAACTCACACTCCTCTCCATAAACCTGATATCCCCCTTGACCGTCTAATACATCCCCTACTACGGCTCTGTCTGTGTATGTGTGTGTGTGTGTGTGTGTGTCTGTGCTAGTGCTGTGTGTGTGTGGTGTGTGCAGTGCTGCGTGTGACTGTTCCGGTGTTCAGTCCGTGTGATCGTGGTGTGTTACGTGTGTGATGTGTTCACAAATACGCCTCAGCAGGGAAGGGGTGATGAGAGAAGCCCTACTGGGCTGGTGGAAGAATGGGGAGTGGGGGGGGGGCTTACGGGAACCCTCCAGGCCGCCCCCCCCCACCTCCCACGGTGACCAGGGTCTCATATCACCTCTCTCTCCTACTGCCTCAGCACCAATTACAGGCGTTAATCTCTGACCTCTTGACCTCATCTGCTCCTCACCTGTCCTCATCCGTTCTCTGACGTCATCACAGATGCCTTTTGACACTCAAGACGTCACAGAATGTTTGTCTTGGTATTCATGACTGTGAATGTGTCCTTAAATACTCTAAACATGGTGGATACTACGTGTTCTTTATATTGTGTATTCACTGCACGTCCTGCGTGTGTATGTGTGATTAAACTTCTTCAATCTCTTGAATCTCTATAAGATTCCTTATGCATAAAATATAGTTACGTTGTCTGTATGGCGATGTGTGTGTGTGTGTGTTGATGTGTGTGTGTGTGTGTGTGTGTGAGTGTGTGTTGATGTGTGTGTGAGTGTGTTTCAGTGTGATTGTACGTACTAATCGGTAGATTATTCCAAATCAATGCAATCGACTTGAATTGACCCCTTAACTGCTTGATTCATCCGTTCATAAATCCCCATAACATTCCCAACGTGCGGCCCCACTCTGGCGTGTTATGTATGCATGTGTGTGTCCTGGTGTGTTGTGTGTGTGTCTGTGTCTGTGTGTGTGTGTGTGGTGTGTGTGTGTGTGTGTGTGTGTGCGCGTCGCCGATCCCGAGTCGTGCAAAACGCACTTTTAAGTTTTCTCCTCTCATTCATTTTTTCGGTACATTAGCACATTTTCAAGCTGTCGGTTGAGAGCAGAGCGTTGCCGTGAGCGGAGGTTCACTACAGGTGTGGGTGGTGTTGCACCGACGGGACCCTCGAGGCGTTGAGTTTCAGTCCCACCCGTCGGAGGTGGAGGTGGTGGAGATGGAGGCGGTGGAGGAGGTGGAGGAGGAGGCGGTGGAAGTCTTGCAGGAGCCACAAATTTTCCTTCCACGTCCCAGTGAGTGTTCTCGTGAGAGCGCTGACTCGGGTCTCTCAGCGAGAGGTGGAGGTGTGGTGTCTTGGTTCACCTCCAAGTTCATTCTCTGTGTTTCTTCCGAGGTCCACATTCCCATTTTTCTTCTTTCTGTGTTAACATTCGGTGCAAATCCCGTCGCTTTCAACACCTTACGTCAAAACAATGTGTGGTTCTTGTGCACGTCCGCATATTTAAATGGTCTTTTTGCGTCTTAATGAAGGTGACGGCGTGACAAGGGGAAGAGAGGTGAATGAGAGAGGGAATGACTTGGTAGGATTAAATATAATAATAATAATAATAATATTAATATAGGACTTGCACTGCATTGCACTGCAGTGGGAATCAGCGACCGCTCCGCCCCCGTCGTGCAAAATCCCCGTCTGCTGTGAATTTAGCTTTCAGCGACTTACTGACGATCTGTAATCGCTGGCCCATCTGAAACTGCACTTACTGGACCATAAGTTTGAGCCGTGAAGTTAGAAACAGCTTCTTCATAAATCTGACATTAATACCCCCCCCCACCCCCCCCCCCACCCCACCCCCCCAGAAAAACGTTCACTGAAGTATAAAACCTGGACACGGTCAACGTGGTATAACGTCGTGATCCTATCCACGCCATGTCAGGTGGTGTATGGTACCACCTGTGACTCATCCCAATGACCTAACCCGCCTAAGTCGTGTGGCTGTGTGGGTGTGTGTGTGTGTGTGTATCAGTGAGATGTCTGGTGTGTGTGTGTGTGTGTGTGTGAGTGCGTGGGAGTTATGTGTGTGTGTGTGTGTGTGTGTGTGTGTGTGTGTGTGTGTGTGTGTGTGTGTGTGTGTGTGTGTGTGTGTGTGTGTGTGTGTGTGTGTGTGTGTGTGGGAGTGAGTGCGTGCCTGGAGTATGTGTGTGTGTGTGTGTGTGTGTGTGTGTGTGTGTGTGTGTGTGTGTGTGTGTGTGTGTGTGTGTGGTGTGTGTGCGTGCGTGTGGTTATGTGTGTGCGCGTGTGTGTGTGCGCGTGTGTGTGTGTGAGTGCGTGCCTGGAGTTACGTGTGTGTGTGTGTGGACTCGCGGCAGGAAGCGGTGTCTCCGGGATACCGTCATCGAAGCGTTGCCCTGGAGACGGCCTGGAAGACGATCCAGGCTCCCGGTGCCGTGAACTCTCCACTTCCTGTCTGTTTGGGGGCGGGTCCCAGAGGGCCCCTTCAAACCGGCCGTCTGTCTGTCTATCTGTCTGTCTGTCTGTCTGCAAGACTGGCTGGCTGTCTGTCTGTCTGGATGGGCGGATGGCTGGCTGTCTGTCTGTCTGCAACACTGGTTGACTGTCTGCAAGACTGACTGACT
>PIJE02001805.1:57500-60000 GCA_002895965.2 Coryphaenoides rupestris
TCACACACCACACACACACACACACACACACACACACACACACACACACACACTGTTGGATCCATCACCCCGGAGGCTCCGATCTGGAAAACAGACGGTAGTCAGGACTCTCCACTGATCTCTTTGTAAAGGTCTGACCTCCGACGGGGTCCTCGCCCTGCAGACCTCACAGGAGACAGGATCCCCGTGATTTCCCCCGAGGAACCGGCGGTGGGGAGGAGGAGGAGGGGGCGGGGGGGATATGATTGGGTTGCCCCTAAGAGCAGAGGGGCGGGGCCTGTAGAGCCGAGGGGCGGGGCCGACCACCTTCTGGTGTGTGTCTTGAGTGTGATGGGACTTCCTTCTCTCTCTTTCCTCTCTGTCTCTCTCTCTCCTCTCTCTCTCTCTGTCTCTCTCTCTCCTCTCTCTCTTCTTCTCTCTCTCTCTCTTCCTTCTCTCTCTCTCTTCTCTCTTCTCTCTCCTCTCTCTCTTCCTGTCTCTCTCTCTCTCTCTCTCTTGTGTTTTAGTGTGTGTGTGTGTGTGCTGTGTGTGTGTGTGTGTGTGTGTGTGTGTGTGTGTGTGTGTGTGTGTGCGTGCTGATGGTGGGCGTTCGTGGTGTGTAGTTCTGCATTGGTGTGTTTATTGGTTGCGTGTGTGTGTGTGTTGGTGTGTGCGGTCGTGTTGGTGTGTGTGTGTGTGTGTGTGTGTGTGTGTGTGTGTGTGTGTGTGTGTGTGTGTGTGTGTGTGTGTGTGTGTGTGTGTGTGTGTGTGTGTGTGTGTGTGGTGTGGGGTGTGTGGTGTGTGTGTGTGTGTGTGTGTGTGTGTGTGTGGTGTGTGTGTGTGTGTGTGTGTGTGTGTGTGTGTGTGTGTGTGTTTGTTTCCAAATGGTTCACAAGCCATGCCAGTGTATGATGCCCTTTGCAATGTCAAGCCCTCTCTCTCTCCCTCCCTTCTCTCTTTTCCTCTCTCTCTCTTTCTCTCTCTCGGTCTGTCTCTCTCTCTCTCTCTCTCTCTCTCCTCTCTCTCTCTCTCTCTCTCTCTCTCTCTCTCTCTCTCTGTCTGTATGCTGTATGGTTTTTAAAGCCGTAAACACATCAGAATCTGTTGTTAGTCGGACCTCCTCTTCCCCGAGCCACCATCTCACATCATAACAAGAGAACCAACGTACGGCCGCTGAGCGTTCACCCATCGGCTCGCTTTGAACGTCTTTGAGGGCCCTCGTCACCGCGCGATGCCCGCCGACCCCCCGACCCCATACACTCTGTTGATATTACTGATACACACTCTCTCGTAACGGACGTTCTCCGCGGCTCTTTGAACAGAACTTAACGTGATGGATGGTGTTTGGGAGAGAGAGAGAGAGAGAGAGAGAGAGAGAGAGAGAGAGAGAGAGAGAGAGAGAGAGAGAGAGAGAGAGAGAGAGAGAGAGAGAGGAGAAGGAAGAGAGAGAGAGAGAGAGAGAGAGAGAGAGAGAGAGAGAGAGAGAGCCCTAATTAGCTCAACCACATTGAAGTTGAAGTTCTTAGCGCTTTTTAATTCAAAGGGAGAGAACAGCCCCTGATGTTTAGCGTCTTTAATGGACGGGCTGCAGATGAGTCATGTGATGTGTCATGTGGTGTGTCATGTGATGTGTCATGTGATGTGTCATGTGATGTGTCATGTGGTGTGTCATGTGATGTGTCATGTGATGTCATGTGATGAGTCATGTGATGTGTCATGTGGTGTGTCATGTGATGTGTGTGGTGTCATGTGATGTCATGTGATGTGTCATGTGGTGTGTCATGTGATGTGTCATGTGTGTGTCATGTGGTGTGTCATGTGATGTGTCATGTGATGTGTCATGTGATGTGTCATGTGGTGTGTCATGTGATGTGTCATGTGGTGTGTCATGGTGTGTCATGTGTGTCATGTGTGTGGTCATGTGATGTGTCATGTGATGTGTCATGTGATGTGTCATGTGATGTGTCATGTGATGTGTCATGTGATGTGTCATGTGATGTGTCATGTGATGTGTCATGTGATGTGTCATGTGATGTGTCATGTGTGTGTCATGTGATGTCATGTGATGTGTCATGTGATGTGTCATGTGATGTGTCATGTGGTGTGTCATGTGGTGTGTCATGTGTGTGGTGTGGTGTGTCATGTGATGTGTCATGTGATGTGTCATGTGGTGTGTCATGTGATGTGTCATGTGGTGTGTCATGTGATGTGTCATGTGTGTCATGTGATGTGTCATGTGATGTGTCATGTGTGTGTCATGTGATGTGTCATGTGGTGTGTCATGTGATGTGTCATGTGATGTGTCATGTGGTGTGTCATGTGATGTGTCATGTGGTGTGTCATGTGTGTGGTGTGGTGTGTCATGTGATGTGTCATGTGATGCGTCATGTGGTCGGCCGGGCAACTCGCTGCAACTTATTTCCTCCGTCTTGAGCTGACTGAAGCCTTTGAAAAGACCTTCTAATTTGTGGCACGTTTTGTGCGACAACATTAAAGTTGTTCATGTGTTTTACTAATGTGC
>PIJE02001805.1:62500-66867 GCA_002895965.2 Coryphaenoides rupestris
ATTCACTTCCTCTTCTATTTCCCGACTTTGCGGCGTATTTCTTGTCATGATGAGCGTAACTCAGTCTCTGGACGAGCTCCAGACCGCTTTGGTCCCGGTCAGCGCGTTCAGATCTGCTCCCGTGTTCGCAGGCGCCACGTCTGGTTGAGTAATTAGCTCAACAGGTGAGTCGCGCTGCAGACGGAGCCCCTGTGCTAACGCTAAGAGAGTCGGGGGGTGTGGTTGTGTGTGTGTGTGTGTGTGTGTGTGTGTGTGTGTGTGTGTGTGTGTGTGTGTGTGTGTGTGTGTGTGTGTGTGTGTGTGTGTGTGTGTGTGTGTGTGTGTGTGGCGCGAGGGATGGCCAAACGCCAGGCTAACCCTTGCTGCAACAGCACACATGCTAAACACATCTCCTCCTTCTCCCTCCTCTTGCACCTCCTCATCCTCTCCTCCTCCTCACCTCCTCCTCCTCCTCTCCTCACCCTCCTCCTCACCTCCTCCTCCTCCTCTTCCACCGCGCCCCCTCCTCCCTGTTTATTTCGGCGGGCTCCTCGCTCGCAGGCCCCTGATCTCGCTCGCCCCCCCTCGCCGTCTGAGCTCCTGTTTTAATAACCCGCGCCGGGCGAGACGTTATCATTCTGCTCCGGTAACTCGAAACCCCGCAGGAATCGGCCCCTTAAAATGTACACAAACGCACCTCGTTTTTTATTTTCTATTCCTGAATTTCGGCCGGGCGATGGTGGTGATGATGATGATGATGATGAAGCACTCAGGCAGGCCTCCAGAGGTCCATCTTCCATCTTACCGCTCGTATTTTGCTCCATTAAAGCTCCGTTTAGAAATATCACCGAGAAACCCAGTGGAGCCGAGAGGCGTTCGTCTCGCTCGACACGCTGAGAAGACGTTGAGTGTTTCACGCGTGGGAAACCTGAGGAGACCTCGCGGACGGACCGGCCCGCCCCTCCGCTGGCGCTTTGAACACCGCAGGGCTTCGGCAACGTGACTAATTGCCGCGTAAAATATCCCCGCGCCGGGAAGACATATTCTCTGAGAAATGACGACGCACGTCCGCCGCCGCTCGCTGAACAGTAATAACAACAACGTTGAGACGGCTGAGGAACGACCGAAAGTCACGACCTGAAGAACGTCGGCTCGTAAAAATTCCCATCGTTCATAATCGCGGCCGAGTTGTGTTCAGAGTCACGATGATTCCGCACACTTGCGTACGCCTGGCCGTGAATTTGGGAGAAATGATGTCGCCGGCGCTAATGATTTTGCTAAGTGGTACAAGACGCTGGAGCTCGTTATGGAGTCTGGGTGAAACGCGATCCCTCCTGAGTACTTGTAGATTGACACAATAACCTCGCTGCGACGTCCCGGTTTCCTCGCTGCCGGCGGCGGTGGCGGTGGCGGCGGCGGCGGCGGCGGTTAAACTCCACCACCGGTAATTAATGCGAAAGCGGCGACGATCGGCAAGGTCGCCCCGTCTCAAGGGTCAGGGGTCCCGCTCTTTCAAATGGCACCCAAGGGTATTTATACCCATTTATCTCCTGCGGGGGACAGAGGAAGGTCAAATGTGCGACCCTAGCTCGCACACAAAGCAGACTCTGTTGTCCTCGTGTGCTTTTGTGTGGCGGCGAGGAACACGTCCTTGCCCTCCTGAACCCCCGTGGACGTGTTGTTCTAACCTTCACCGAGATGCCTCGCCATTTGTCTCGGGTGAATAACGCGGCTTCTTATTGGTCGAGAAGGGTCCACACCCATCGCGGTCTCCGTCTGATTGAAATGTGTTTTACAGGAAGGAAATGTTTGGAGACTGCCTGCACAGTCTGAGAGCTATCTGTCCACATAACCAGTTTATTATTGCAAGATGCTTTCTGATAAGGTTTTGAGAGAGCGGGGCTTCATAAGACTTAGCATCACGGATTTATATAAACTTCTGCGCCGTATTTATTTAACTCTGCTTCCTTAATATAACGAGCGCAGGAAATCCTGTGATTTGCTTCATAATGTTGCCTCCATACCAACAGAAAGACATCATCCCAGTTACACTATAATACCACGAAAATCCCAGTAGAGTAATTCTAATGGCGGACGCAGATACGCCGACCGCACCCCGCTGCCTCGGAGGAGGTTTAACGACGACGGACTTCAGTAACCCGGGATGGTTTTATAACACTGGCGTGCCTCTACCGACCCCCACACACACAAACTAGGTCTAGACTGGTTATTTTAGCTGGCGACAACCCGGCTATGGCAGGGGAGGTGGTGGTGGTGGTGGTGGGTGGTGGTGGGAGGTGGTGGTGGTGGTGGTGGTGGGTGGTGGTGGTGGTGGGTCGGGGGGGCGGGGGAGTAGGGTGACATTTGGGGTTTTCGTGACAGACGCTCGTGGACGTATGAAGGTCCTTTAACAGAAGCACGGCGCCTGGAAGGTCAGAGTCTGGCAGGCACAGCGCACATTCAGGAGAAAGCTCTTCCAGTAAAAGCACATTTTTTTCGTGGGTACTGGTTTATTATATACTTACTCCCCCCCCCCCCCCCCCCCCCCGGGTGAGTGCGACGGCCTCAGAGCCCTGCTGGACGTGAAGACGTCTCTCATTGTGTTTTTTATTTAGTCAAGATGACCCCCGCTCACCTTCCCGGGTCACATCCTGGAAATGGGACGAGCTCCGTTCCGGGTTTCCCCTCCCCGGCGTCCGACGTTGAATAGATTTCCTTCCACGAGTCCAACTTCAACTTCCAACGTTTCGTTTGTGTGCCTCCGCTTAATACCCGCCTTGAAGCCGCTGGCCGGTGGCTCCCAGGGGCACAAGAGCACGGCCCGGTCAGGCCCAAGGAGCCCCCCGAGCGGGTCTCTGTTTTGGCGCTACCCCTCCATTAAGTCAATGAGAGAGCAGCTGGAGCCTCCGGGCCTCATTAAAACCACCGGACTGTGTGGACCAGAGAGGGCTTCTCTGGGCCCGTTAGGTGAAGTTGTCGAGTCGGTGGGGGGACGCGTACCTCCAACGTATCCTCAGCTAACGTGCACTTTAGAAGTTAGGCTAATTTGTTAATGATAGAGTTCAGCACGGTGAAGAGAAGTCAGGAAGACGGCGAGAGAGAGAAAAATGTTTGTGGTTCGTGATCGCCGACCAAGTCAGATGCTGGCGTGTAGAGAATCCCTATTCCGTATTTTTTGTACATCTATATAAAGTATGTCTTTGTATTCTGTGCTGTTCTGCTTAAAGTTTCCCTATCATAACTTTTACTGCACCGTGCTCATATTTGAGTGCAACGACTATTTTTATCTTTTTTTTGTCTACATTTAACTTTTAAGAGCCGTCCGTCCGCCCGATGCTCAATCATCTGGACTTTTTCCTTTCAAAAAACAACAATTTGGTCCGTGGGGGGAAAAAAAAGAACAAAATCTAACTCTTAACAAAAGTGAGAGTTGCGTAGAACCGGATTAACGACGGCTGCATGTGAACACTTCCTCAGACCACTAACTTCAATGGGTTTCGTGGAACCATTTTGTTCTATCAAGGGTCAGGGATTCTCTGTGTGTGTGTGTGTGTGTGTGTGTGTGTGTGTGTGTGTGTGTGTGTGTGTGTGTGTGTGTGTGTGTGTGTGTGTGTGTGTGTGTTGTGTGTGTGTGTGTGTGTGTGTGTGTGTGTGTGTGTGTGTGTGGCGACTGTATACTGTGTGTGTGTGTGTGTGTGTGGCGACTGTATACTGGTGTGTGTGTGTGTGTGTGTGTGTGTGTGTGTGTGTGTGTGTGTGTGTGTGTGTGTGTGTGTGTACACACCTTTTCCCCTTCCTGAGAGCTTGTCTTTGTGAGCGACGCCCCCCTCTACCTTAATGCTGCCCTTTCCTGGCACACTTACAATGCGGCCTTTGTGGCGATCTGCTCTCAGAGCCTCCGGGTAATTATTTAATTCCTGGATTACTCAAGATGTTTGTAGTTCCAGGAGACGTCGGAAACGTCCTCTGGTCGGGTGTAACGACAACAGCCAGTGTGTGTTCATGCTGGCATGCGGTCTTAAGTTCTCCGTTTCCGGAGCCGTCCAAACAAGGCTTTTTTACATAAGAGGGGAACAACAGGTGGTCCGGGACTCCGGGACACGGCGCTAAAGCCCGGGTCGAATCGGGGGGCCCAGCTTTGATGATATAAACGCTGCGAGCAACATGAGTGTGTGTGCGTGTGTGTGTGTGTGTGTGTGTGTGTGTGTGTGCGCGTGTGCGTGTGTGTGTAATTGTCCGTGTGTGCGTGCAGCTCTGTGTGTAGAACCCGTCTACGTGCGTCGCTTGCTGCATGAGGAGGCCGAGCTTCAGCATGGAGCGTTCTTTGGCGCCCGTCGCAGACGAGGCTATATTTGAACCCCCCCCCTCCCCCCCCGCCCCCGCCACCA
>PIJE02001805.1:68840-76340 GCA_002895965.2 Coryphaenoides rupestris
CCACATTGTCCGTACACCACATCGACCCACCACCACTACCACACCACCCTCCTCACACCACCACCACCACTACCACCACTACCACCACCAGCACCACCAGCACCACCACCACCACCCCCTCAAGGTTCCCAGAATGCCATTGGCTCAGGGGGTTCTATTGATGTTCCTTGTGTGCACGCTGAGCCAAGAGGATGTGATGCGGGCCCAGAATGCAACAGGAATCTGGGTTCCATGCTCGCGTGTGAAGCAGGTTTAGGCTTACAGTCGGTTGCACGGTCAAACTAAACCCTCGCCGTGTGGAGCTGAGCTTTCATTGAACTGTTAGAACATAGACAACTTGTAGACAACAACTCATTCCATTTACTGTATAAGAATAGTTATCATAGCAATCATTCTAATAATAAATGTCGTAGTCGTTTGTACTTCTCAATATTTAAAAGAAGCATTTAATCATTTTGTGCTGGTTTGTGGATTAGAGCTTTCTGATGTTGTTTCATATGTATACTGATGATTAATTCAATACATTATGTAGATAGAAGCCTTTGTTGTTGCCGTCGGCTTCCGCGAGTGAAGTGAAGTGAACCTCGCCGCCCGTTAAAGGGGACGTTGCCATGGCGACCTGTGACTAACTGCCGGTCGTTTCTCAACCAGGGTCGACGGGAAAGCGAGGTCGCAGCGGTGAGCCAGGTAGGAGCGGGCCAGACGTGTGCAACCGGTAGTGGCTGAAAGACATGCAATTAAACGCCGACATTTACATTTACATTTACATTTATATTTACATTGAGGGCATTTGGCAGACGCTTTTATGAGAGGAGAGACAGCAATATATCACTGTGGTACATTAAGATAAGAATAGAGCAGGTTTCAAACATTCATAATTACAAGAGTGCATTACCAACATCTAAGAACATACAATATGCTAAACAATGCTAAGTACTATTGTTTAGTGCAAAGACACACAAGTTAGTGTGAGGGTTAGTGTGAGCATAAAACACACACACACACACCACACACACACACACACACACACACACACACCTCTCCATTCATATATTTACTACATTTAGCAGATACTCTTATCCAAAGCAACTGGGGGTTTTTGGCTGGGGGTTGAACACGCTTACTAATATACTATGTGTAGCACCGTGGTACAATCCATACCTTATTAATGCGTCTGTCAGCCTGTGTGTGTGTGTGTGTGTGTGTGTGTGTGTGTGTGTGTGTGGTGTGTAGACCAGTCGGCACTTCGTGGCTCGCTAGCTAATCGAGGTGGTAATTGGAGGGGGCGATACTGGGAGTGACAGGCGGCGCCACCACTAATTGATTCTAATTGATTCTAATTCACCGGACTCGTTAGCGACCCCATTAACCGGCCGTTCACTGACTTCCACCTTCACCGGCACACATTTATCTCACACCGCTGTTGAGATATCGTATATAAATATCTTATATAAATATCTTATACCTGATTTAGCTGTTAAACACGTCGCCTCAAATTACAAGGAAAACAGAACCACCCCCCTTCCTCAAAGACGATTGAGGAAATGGCGGAAAATGGGAGAATAATGGAGGCAGTGGGAAAAATGGTCGCTCCTGACTCACATTTTAATGTTTAACGATCTCACCGAGATATCTACTGAGCCCCAGGAGTGGTCAGACATCATTGGTTCACCGATAGTCTCTCTCTATCAGGATATCTAGGACCCTTTTGGTGCGGGAACAAGGCGTCGGCGTCTGCGTCTGCGTGGCCAGTGTGTTTTATTGGGTAATGCGGTGGCTTTTCGGCACTAATTGACCTCGTTAAAGGGGCAACCGGGCGCTTAAAGCGAACCACGGTGACACCAACCCAACACCCCGTTAGCAACAGCTGATTCCAATTGGTTTTTCGGAATGAATGCCAAGTCCCCTCATTTCAGCCAATTAGGACTCTGCGGTGTTTTTGTCGTACGTGTCGATGTGCTCTCGTGAAAGACCCAACATAAAACGATGGAAGCGTTGCGGCGTTCACTTAATACAAGCAAGGAAAAGATTCAGAAACCCCCCCGACACTTCAATCCTCCTCGACTGCAGCAGAGACAGAGACTCTCTCCTCTTATATTTTTATTTCCATAGCGATGTTGTGCACATATTTACCCGGCGGCTGTGTGGGGAGGTTTTCTGGTTTGTGTTTGTATGTTTTGGATCTGTGGTTGGAAGTGATTTGGGGTCCGGGACGGGATAGATCCGTCGGAGGACAGTGTCGGGGATTCGTGTTGACGTCTCCCCAGAGGTCATTTGCCGACAGTCATTACCGTCACCTTGCTCTCCGTGACGCCCGTGACACCTTTTGTGACCCCGTGTCTTGATCCGGCCCTAACCGATCCTGTCAGTTGACTGCAGGCTTTGTGTGATTCCGCTTTCACGGAGGAATCGGAGGGTCGCCGACTCCTCTGAGTACCGAGAGAGAGTAGATCTGGTCTCTGCCAGCGGTCTGCAGCACATGTCTTCGATGAGGACGTTTGAAGTGTCCGTGATCTCCATAAGCCCCTGGCAGGCTGCTGGGGCTTTTAAAATCACTTCTCACCGATTTTAAAAGCCTACGCCTTGACGTGCTTCCACTAAAATCTAACTGCTCTTAAGTCCCGTGAGTTGGGCCAGTATTAGGGCCTAATTCAAAAGGTCAGCAGGAAGTACAGACAAATAGGCACTCTTAAAAATAGGAGGTCTTAAAGAAGCGCCGTTTGCTCCTCCGCTCCGGGTTCAGCCTCGCTCCGAACGCACCAAACTTTCCCCTCCTTCGCCTCAGACCTTTGCACAGCACTTCTGCTTCCATGCATCCTCGCTTTCTTTTTTATTTATTTATTTTTTTCAAACCGGGCCGAGCCGAGCGCTTGAGTGGCGCTGGAGTTTCTGTGTGGAGGTCTCAAGGTTCTGTCGTTTGGTCCCCCGGACGGAGCTAGTGCTTCAGATGAACCACAGGCCGGGCGAGCCTCGTGACACCGGACACCGGGGTGCCGTCCCTTTAATGTGACTTCTCTTCTCAATCAAGTGACGTGTTTGATTATCAGGCGAAGCACCGTGGCAACACATGATCACATGATCACGTCTCAACGTAATCTCCGCCTAATCAATACAGCAGCCGCGGGCGAAGCTCATTACGATCGCTATTTCTGATTGGCTCGGGTCGGCGGCGGCGGCCGGCTGATGTCACCAGTCGTAGCTCGAATAGCGTCGTCAAGTGACATCATCTGGCAAACGCTCTGAGCCAATCGCAGGCGGCGATGGCGATAACAGGTGTGTGAGCAGAGAGGCCGGTCTCTCTGAGGTTTGCTTGAACTGTTTGCTCGTCAATCTGCTTCCTCTTCGCTCGTATGAATCCCAGTGGAGTGGCGTAATAGAAATTTGTATGTTTTTGCTGTTATCATCATGGAACTAATGTGTGTCTCCTTTTTTTTTGTCTCCCTCCCTCCCCCATTCTCTCTCCCCCTCTCTCTCTCCCTGCAGGACCTCCAGTAAGTAAACCAGAAGCCTTGTAGCCTGTGTGTGGTAAAGTGCCCCCGGTGGAATTTATTTACTTGTTTGTTTGCTTGTGATTTTGTTCATTGTGTATTTGTTTCCATGGTTTGTCGTCACATTTTGGTATGAATATAATATTGTATATACTGTATCTTTGCCAGCCAAATGTTGTATTCAAATTGACATTTATTTAGCGCACAGCAACAGTCGCAACGTCTTAGTTTTGTTAATGAAATAGAATGTATCATGATTAGTTATTAGTCTGCGTCCATTATATGCGCCTGACAGACGGTTTCAGGGAACGCTGTGAATCCGATCGAACACCGCGGCCAGGAGTTCCTCCCTGGAAACTGTGAGGAGCTGTGGTCCCACGGAGGACGCTAGCACTAGCCCCGCCTCCTCCGGCCGGCCGCACGCCAAACGTTTGCGTCAGTCGGATCTCCCCGCCCTTGACTTTGAGACTCGCTGACCTCTAAGCGTGGCCGTGGGTCCTCCCCCTCCATCCCCCGGGGGAAAGATGAGGAGGACTCAAGGGTGTCCGGAACACGGTGTTCAAGGTGCTGAAATTTGGAGGCACGTTCCGGCGGCTTCATCCGACTGTCCCTGGGTGACGGGAGAGAACCGGGGTGGTGGGGGGGGGGGGGGGTAGGCCTTCTGAGCTCTTGTCCTGCCCTCGGTGAGAGGCTCTGCTTTGGCCCGGCAGCAGAGATGGATGGATGGATGGATGAATGGGTGGGAAAGAGTCTGGAGCCGGGATGAGTTGGCAGGATGCAGCCTGCAGGCGGCCCAGACGTAGTCAGGCTTTCCTGGCCGGGGCGACGGGGCGTGCAGCCCTGGAGTCCCTGGGAAGGAGCCACTTGGGCCATTGTTTGTAGCTTCTGGTGAAGGGTCTCCGCTAAGTCGAGAGCGAGGGAACATAGCTTCATATTCTCAGAAAGAAAGAAACGTTGATATGAATCTAGGAATTGACCTTTTAAGACCAGATTCTGCACAACCGAAACAATTCCACAAATGTAAATGCAAAATCTAGAACAAATGTTTTTTAATTAAAAGGCAGGACTTTGTTAAATCAGTCGTGAGAAATGTGCTCTTTGCCAACAAGTTTGAGGAGCGGTTAAAGTCCAGCTCCTGTTTTTTTTTTCTTTTACGCACATTAACTCTAACACACCATTAGGCCTCCCGATCGGCCGCCACCCAAAAGCCACGTAAAATCGGCCATTTCCTGTTTTCGCGAACCTTTGAACCTTTGTCGTCCTTTGAAAACCATAAGAGTCCATTGCTGGGGTAAAGGTCAGCGCGGGAGGCTTGACCCGCTGCCCTTGTTTTCTCTGCAATTAAAGGTTAAGCTTGCGCAGACACACACCATCCATGACTGTCACGAGGGCTTCCGCTGGGCCTCCTCTGAATACCAGCAGCCGTCCCAACCTTCTGGAGGATACTGGGGGGCGGGGGGGGGCGACCAGAGCCAATTATGTATAATTGCTGTCAAAACACTGAGAGAGACCTGCTACATAAAGACAGGTTTTGTGCAGTCTGATTGGAATACACAAGTGTTTAGTCATTGACATACTGTATAGTGGATGCTTTAATCCACTTAGATTGTACAAATGATAAGATCTAAATGTAGTGAACTATAAACAGATGCCTCGTCTCACTTCTACACGATCACCATATGAACAAATACATTTCTGTAGATATATATATATATATAGAGAGAGAGAATTTCCTATTAAATAAAACAATCCAAACCAGGGACGAGGACCATGACAACTTCCTGTCAACCCGCGAGTTTGTCCAATAGAATGGTCCCGTGGGGGGGGGGTGACCCTCTCCCCTAACCTGAAGCACATGTTGGCAGGGGGGTCAAGGCCTACCGCCGACCAGGTCTGGTCTGCTTTCTGAGCTGACGTCCCCCAGCCCCGCATGGCCCCTAGAGAGCCAGAAGGCAACACACAAGACACCCGTGTGTGTTGGGCAACACGCCTCACCTGACCCACTGACCCCCCCTGGCCGGCGGGGCCTCGTGGAACACGCCTCACCTGACCCACTGCCCCCCCCCTGGCCGGCGGGGCCTCGTGGAACACGCCTCACCTGACCCACTGCCCCCCCCCTGGCCGGCGGGGCCTCGTGGAACACGCCTCACCTGACCCACTGCCCCCCCCCTGGCCGGCGGGGCCTCGTGGAACGGCACCGCTGTGGCGCGTAGCGGCGGTCGCCCTGACGCTCGCGCCGACGGCTCTCGCCTCGCCTCATATGTTTGACGCGGTCCAGAAGCGGCGCGTTAATTGCAGTCAAATGGCGAACCGGCCTCGGGGTCGACGCAGACACACAACGGCCCTTGTTCTGAAAATCGCCGGTACGACTGTTGTGCTGTCGCACGATTGTTTCTGTTCTGGTTATTGTCGGAGATTTATGAATACTTTGCGTGTTTCTGTGCACCGGGGGAACCGCCGGGAACGAGCATCAGTGCGGAGTGTTCTCCTTCGGAGAGTATCGGCGCGTGAATAATGACTTCCCCCGTCTAGCTGTCGGCCAGCTCTCGCCCACTTCCACGCTGGGAGGCGGTGGAGGGGTGGGCGGACGGGGAGTACTCACAGCACCCCCAGAGGAAGCTCTTTGGCCGGCCGAGGAGGAGGAGGAGGAGGAGGTGGAGGAGGTGGATAGTGGAGGCGGGTGGCGGGGGGGGGGGGATCACGAGGAGCATTGAGGGAACCAGGAACTCATCATCCAGGAGGTTATCGTTTCCATTCTGGGAAGTATGAATGCTTCAGCTCCCGAGGAAAAAAGAGTCAAGAGTTCCTGTTTATTTTGACGCGCCGGCAATTAGCGGTGCGCCCTTTCATACGCAGGAGTTACACCTGAAGGTTTATGTTCCGCCCGCCCAGCGGAGACAAAAGACACTTGACGTCCGACAATGCGGTCCTCCAATGCCCATTATCAAACCAGTGTTTTGAATCGCCATGCCAACGACTTGTTGTGTCCGCCTTGTGAACAGTGAGGTCAATTCAGAGTTCGAAGGTTCACTGCCGTGTGCAGAGGATTCTGTTCGGTTCGTCGGGGGCTACAATCAATCAGTGATACAATCCTAATGGTGGCGTGGACTCGGCATGCAGTGGATGTGGATTCATATGTTTGGCTCTGTGATTCCTCAACGTGTTCTTTGGATTGTTTTTGTCCTGACCTTAGAATCTGACGCTGTTGTACTTGTACACGCGGTATTTTGTACTTGAGATACGTTTATGCTGAACAACCAAAGATTTGTGCATCATTTTTGTCTTCTTTTCATTCTGTTCTCTTCTTTTTATTGGATAAAAATGGTTTCAACACACAAAACAATCCTAAGACATACCGATGATATGATGGATACTTGCATGTTACCCGAACTCAAACCTTTACCAAAACGTTGTTGTTCTTCTTCACCATTTTATTCCGGCTCCGTCGTGGTCCTCGACTTCAGTATTGTTAAGTTTTACTCTCTCTGTTTGTATCTCTTCTCCTCTCACCCCTTCTCCAGGGTCCTCCGGGACGAGCAGGCTTTCCGGTAAACCTCTGTCGTTGACTCCATCTCTCGCTCGACTGTGTTTGCCTGTGTTGTGTGGTTCACGACCCTCTGCTCCCCTCACTGAGACTGACGGAGACCATTACCATTAAGGCCTCAGACTCTATGAGGAGTTAATATGTCCGTTCAATTTCAACATACGGAACGATGCACGAGAACATTTGGATGGCTCGGGACCTCCAGGACACCGAGGTCCTGCCAAGTCATGTGGCGCAAAAACATGCCAAGAAATGATTTTATAAAATCTGGCACCGTCCGCCGAAATGCAAATTATCTCATTTGCGGGAAACGGTTGGCAATGTGTATTCAATCAAGCAATAAATGATTGCCACCGGATCGGATTTCCGAGGTCTTGACCGGAGCTGGAGACCAAAGCTCCGGTCTTGGTACTCGGCAGGATGAAGTGACGGCTCTTCATTCCGGACCGTGACAATGCCTTCAGCTAA
>PIJE02001805.1:81340-93351 GCA_002895965.2 Coryphaenoides rupestris
TAGAACCACAGTCTTCTACACTGCACCGCACATTACTATATTCAAAATCTGATTTGTTTTGTGAGTACCTCCCCGCAAATATTTAAAGTACTACTCCAAGCAATGTCTAACTAATTAGTATTTGGCGATGCTTGGGCAAAGAAACATGGTTGTACTTGTTGTTCAACGGGAAGCTTTTAATAGGAACAGATCGTCATGTCTCAGCGAGGGCTCGGCCACTTGTCTGTCGATATATCGCTGCTCTTCTCTTGGCCGTTGTCAGAAATAAAGCCTGAATTGAGGAGACGCCATCTCCCGTCTTACATGCCCACACCTCCACCCCCACAAATCAACTCCAACACCACCATCACCTCCAAATCAGCCACCTCCACAACCATTGATCACCTCTGCATGTCCCATATATCCCCTTTTAATGTATCTAATACTGGACCCTCTCTCTCTCTCTCTCTCTCTCTCTCTCTCTCTGCCGCTCTCTCTCTCTCTCTCATTCTTTCTCCCCCTTCCCACCTCCCCTTTCTTCCCTGATCTTTGCATGCGACTGTCTGCTGTGATTCAACCCAGGGCTTAAAAGGACACGGAGGGGAGAAGGTAAGTGTAGGAACACATAGTGTTAGCATTAGCACCCACCACCACCTACTCTCTGTCTGCTCAATGTGCGCAAAGCAAAGCCTCTGCAGCCAGCTGATTTGGGTTTCCCCGGCATCACCAGAACACACAGGGGGGGGGGGGGCGTCCCGAGATTAAGAAGGTGCTAAGGGACCCCCTGGTGGCTCTACTAGCGGGCGGCAGGGAAGATCCGGTCCACCGCGACATGGGGACCTCTGGTGTCCATGCAGCCGTTGGTTTTAGGGTATTTTTTTTTTGCGTCAGTAGGCATTAGCAGCTGAGAAAGGTCAGAGATGGCGCTGCCACGCCAAAATACCTGGTCACTTGAAGAACGTGGGCTGAGGCCGGACGCGGTGGGTGGCAGGTCTGTGGCTGCCCAGGGATACAGGTAGCTCTCCCAGTACGTGACAGGATGTCCATTTATGGTCGACGGACACTTCCGGAGATATGGGTTTGAGGGGAGTCACACTTTTGACAAAGAATTTTCCCACCATGGTTCGGTTTTGAGAGGTTTAGGGCACACAAGTACGTAGTAGAGGAGTACATGTACTGCTTCAATGTAATGACACACTCACAATGTTGTGGGTGAAGAGTTATGGAAGACGGTTTTAAGAGCACTATGATATTGGAGCCTAGTTATAGAACTTCTCTGACGCAGTGTAAATAATAGAAGGTTTTCATCTCAGTCCAGAGGAGGGAGCAAGTGCATGGCTTGTGTCATATGTTCATATACTTCCACAGTTTGCTAGATAATTCAAAATAATATGAAAAACGAGATGGCAGTGACTCACCCGCGGCCATGTGATTACAGTGGTAACGCTGAACTCCTTTGTCTCCGGAACATTCTCATAACTTCCCGAGGCATCCCATTGCTGGGTACTGGTTTTTATTAATGGGAGCCCTTTAATGTTGTGCGGTTAGTCCGTTTGCTGCCAAACAAGAGAGAGCGAGAGAGCCGGAGAAGTCGTAGAGAGGATCCGTGAAAGTGTTCCCTCCAAGATATCGGTGCTCCGCCAGACAAGCGTACAGAAAAAAGGCATATTTTCATTAAAGCGTCATATTCATAAAACGTATTGCTTCTGTGGCTCTCAAAGCACGGCGCCGTGTGCCAAGTGGCTTGTAAACGCCGGCAGGTTAAGAGGTCGAGGCTATAAGGGACTGAAAACCCACAGCATGGCTTCCGTGTTTTTCGTAGGCCCGAGACGATTTAATTTTCAAGCTAAATTACATTTGCAACGTCTTTGTCCGCTTGCCGCTTTATTACAGCGCTGGGTTACAGTGTGTGTGTGTGTGTGTGTGTGTGTGTGTGTGTGTGCGTCTTATTTGCTTTGGCTGCCGGTTCGAGTCTCTGATCTATTTCCCGCCGTGTTGCACTGTGCTGTCCTGACCGCGGTAACCCAAGCCAGGTCTAAAGTTATCTGCACATCTTCCCTTGTCTGCTCACGGCCGCACGGTGACATGACCACGCAGGCTCACGGTTTACCTAAAGCCCTCCGACTCTCGCTCCTCCATTAACGGCAGAGTTTCCAACTCTCCCGCCATTAATCCCCCCCCCCCCCCCCTCCACCAACCCCCCCCCCCCGCCACCGATTCATCAAACCGAGAGCGAAGGAAAGCAAACAGTACTCCTTCCCAAAAGACGGTATATTTGTTCAGAAACGTGAAGAATCGCCCGCTCTCTCCCGTATGATGGATGGCCACCGCCGTCCGGTCTGTCCTCGTGATAGAGTTTCATCTGGGGCGACGGAAGCTAATTAGAGAAAGCGGCTGGTGGGTCGTAACCGGAGTCGGAGCTGCTCTTGTCTCCGTGGTCTGTGTGATTCTCGGGGTCCTCGGAGGAGTTCGGCAGGAGGGGCCCCCCGGGATGGAGCCGAGGGTCCCCGGAGCCTCTCTCCTACTGTAAACAACCTAACCTTCTGAGGCTTGATGTACGGCTCCTAAAAACAGAACGTCCGTCTGCTCCGGGGGCCGAGAAGTGAAAGCAAACTTGACCACTAACGCCGGCATGTCCCTCAGCTGGGTAATAGGATGAGGAAGAGTGTTTATGTGCTCGGAGCTGGAAACGCCATACCTCTAACCGACGGCTGTGGAGGGATTTTCCTTGACGTCTTGTCAACATTTATCACCGTAAAAGAAACACCGATCGCTCTCTCTCTCTCTCTCTCTCTCTCTCTCTCTCTCTCTCTCTCTCTCTCTCTCTCTCTCTCTCTCTCGCGCTCGCGCTCGCGCTCGCTACGCAAATATGGCCTAATGGAGTCCGTGGAGATCGGCCCGGGCGGGGAGAGAACGGAGAGTGGAGGAGCTTTTTTTGTTTTCCTTGTGTCCTTGATTCCTTCCTTGTCCTCCCTCCTCACCGTGGCTCCCGGTCTCTCTTCGCAGGGGGCGCCAGGCGAGCCGGGGCTGTCCATCATCGGGCCGCGAGGACCTCCCGTAAGTGTCTTCACCTCCACAGTCCTCGCGACTCGCCTATCAACCCCATGCACCGCCGATGTCTCTCTCTCTCCGTCTCTCCCTCTCTCTCTCTCTCTCTTTCCTACCCTCACACTCCTTTCTCTGTCTCTCATTCACTCTTTCTCTCTCTTGCTCTTACTCTCTTCATCGACATCACTTATGCTCTCTCTCCATTCTTTCCACTCTCTCTCTCTCTCTCTCTCTTCTCTCTCTCTCTCTCTCTCTCTCTCTCTCTGTCTCTCTCTCTCTCTCTGTCTCTCTCTCTCTCTCTCTCTCTCTCTCTCTCTCTCTCTCTCTCTCTCTGTCTCTCTGTCTCTCTGTCTTAACAACAACATCTAAACGCAGGTGATGAGAGACCTTGTAAAGTCGTAGTTAGTAACGCTGACCCAGGAGCGGTGATGATGGCAATCACTCATAGCCTGTTGACTCAGGAAGTAATTAAGGTGTTCCTCCACGCCGACCCAACCTGGGGAAACGTGAACGGCGTCCCAGCGGCCAGGCGTACAAAACGAGACTCTAGAAACGTCCGCGTTTTCTCGACGCTTGTCTTGCCATTTAGCTTCCGGGTTTAGCTTTGGATCGCTTGGCGTCCACCGTCTGCCTTTTTAAAGCTGAAACACAACCGGGCGCCGCGACGGAGGAACGAAGCCCGCGACCACGACCGCGGCCACGGCGACACATTTAATATCCTCAGACTCGCGCTCGCTTTGACGCAGCTTTCTTCATCCCAGGTTTTTCTTATTTATTTTTGTATTTTTTTAAACCAGAACCGTGTGACAGCCCGGCCGAGGGTCTGGCCACTTAAGAGGCGGGAACATGTGTTTTATAAATCAGTGATTATTGCGCCGCATGCATGACCCTCGAGTGCCAGCTCCTCCGGACGGGTAATTGGCATTTCTAATGCATAGCCAGCCACGATGCCAGGGAGGAGGAGGGGGGGAGGGGAGATGGGGAGGGGCAGAGGGAGAGGGGGGCGGAGCCCAGGACCTTCCAACAATAAAAAAGCGCAGCTCCAGAACAGAAGCTCTCAAGGCGGTACTTTAGTCCTGTAAGGTGAGACTAATACGATTGACAAGTCTTTTTGGCAACGTTCCGCGGCTCCCGTGCTAAGTTGTCTTTCTTTTTTCTTTTTCTTTTTTTTCTTTTTTACCTCGGGGACCGTTAGTGAGGTTTGTTCAGCGTCATATTTTTTTGAACAGAAACAAAAAAAAACAACGAATCAAATAATCGCCATCAAAAGCGTACCTCATAAAAATCCTCATTTCACTGGAGGTCTCCAAAAAACCCATTACCCGTCACATCTCCTGCTGTCTGTGAGGAATGGTACCAATAAAGTTGTGTTATTTCCATACTCGGAGGGGAGACCGGACCTCCCTCTGTAGACCCGGACCAAGATCCTAATAAGCAGCTCTCCGCTCGCAGACATACAATCTGTTTCATTAGCCGAACCCCTCCAACGCCCCTGTCATTTACCTTCATGTTGTAGTCTGTAGTCTCTCTCTCTCTCTCTCGCTCTCTCTCTCTCTCTCTCTCTCTCCCTGTCTCTCTCTGTCTCTGCCTAAGTCTCTCTCTCTCTCTCTCTCTCTCTCTCTCTCTATGTCTCTTCTCTCTCTGTCTCTCTCTCTCTCTCTCTCTCTCTCTCTCTCTCTCTCTCTGCTCTCTCTCTCTCTCCCTGTCTCTTGTCTCTGTCTCTCTCTCTCCCTGTCTCATTCTCTCTCTGTCTCTGTCTCTCTCTGTCTCTCTGCCTATGTCTCTCTCTCTTTCTCTGTCTCTCTCCCTGTCTCTCTGCCTCTCTCTCTGTCTCTGTCTCTCTGTCTTTCTCTGTCTCTGACTCTGTCTCTCTCTCGCTCGCTCGCTCGCTCTCTGTCTGTCTGTCTGTCTGTCTCTCTCTCTCTCTGTCTCTGTCTCTCTGTCTTTCTCTCTCTCTCTCTGTCTGTCTGTCTTGTCTCTCTTTCTCTCTTCTCTCTCTCTCTCTGTCTCTCCTCTCTCTCTGTCTCTTCTCTCTCTCTGTCTCTCTCTCTCTCTCTCTCTCTCTCTCTCTCTCTCTCTCTCTCTCTCTCTCTCTCTCTCTCTCTCTCTCTGTCTCTCTCTGTCTCTCTAAGTCTCTCTCTCTCTCTCTCTCTCTCTCTCTCTCTCTCTCTCTCTGTCTCTGTCTCTCTGTCTCTCCTCTGTCCTCTCTCTGTTCTCTCTGTCTCTCTCTCTCTTTCTCTCTCTGTCTCTGTCTCTTCTGTCTGTTCTCTCTCTCTCTGTCTGTCTGTCTGTCTGTCTCTCTCTGTCTCTCTGTCTCTCTGTCTCTCTGTCTTTCTCTCTCTGTCTCTTGCTCTCTCTCTGTCTGTCTGTCTCTCTCTCTCTCTCTGTCTCTCTCCCTCCCTCCCTCTCCCTCTCTCTCTCGTCCCCGAGGATATTAAAAGCCTTGTAGCAGACCTACTAGACCTAGCTTACTGTATATCCGCGGCGCCCCTGGACTCCCAGCTCGTTGACTGATCATTATTGACGTGGAACTCATTCATCGCCGTCGCCGCGCCGACCACGCAGCCGTCCGTCTTGATTACGACTGCGGAGGGAAGAGGAAGGTTTTCTGTTTCAACTGATTTTCTTTGGAGGTGGAGGGGGGGGGGTGGTGGTGGTGGTGGTGGTGGTGGTGGTAGGGGAGTCTGGGACCTCTTCACCAGTTCCCCCCTATGGGCTGCTGTATCACTGTTGCTGTCCAAATCAATTACTGGCCTGCATGTCCCGTACCGAGCCTCTCCTCTGGGAGGACTGGTTGGTATACTGGGCGGGAGCACCAAGGGTTCTTCTGAGGTCTAGCTCCTCGTACAGAGTGTCTTTGAGGAGGAGGAGGAGGAGGAGGAGGAAATCTTCAAGGAAAACACACAACCCCACCAAAAAAAGCATCTCTGTGTTTGTGTTTTGTGTTTTCCTAGGGCCAGCCGGGCACCCGTGGTTTCCCAGGGTTTCCAGTAAGTGAACACTTGTGTGATTCATCCCCAGCAGCACAGCAGCACAACACTCCAGACTGCAGGCCCGGGGCCGGGGGCCGGGGGCCGGGGGCCGCCGTCACAATGCACTGAAATCAGCAGTTTGTTCAGAGATCAGCGAATGCGAAAACATCCACATTTCGGTCTCCTCACGACGTCATGACTTTAATTAAAAAACGATTTTTAAGGAAAGTCCAAATATTTACGGCTCACACTTTTAAAAGGCGGCGTAATGGTAGACAGTGGTGAAGGTGTTCCACTCCCACATGAAAGTACTGGGTTGTCGGTTCGGGTTCGATCCCCAATGACGAACTAAAGTGAAACGCTAACCCCTTTGCCTGCGCCCTACGTCTACGTATTCCCTGTAAGTTGATCTGAATAAACACATCTGCTGAATGACAAAAGAAAAAGTAAAAGTGCAAATTGCCAACTGTGCTAATAATGGGAAAGCACAGATGAGTTTTACAATTTTCCAACAAACTGCGAGCAGATTGTGCTCTCGTCGGTCTCTGTACTCATTACCTCATTAGCAGTATTCCTGCGAGCTAACGCCGCCTTCCTTCCTTCTAGGGTCCGATCGGGTTGGACGGCAAGTCTGTGAGTTTCCTCCCTCTTTAATAATAATGATATAATTGAGTGATTGACTTTGCTTCTTTAATTCCCGGTATCTTTAATGAGCCCTAATTACGTTAAGAGTGACGGCGGTCATTTCAGTAATAAAATCTCTATTAACATCATTGCCGTCATTGCCGGCCGCTGTTAAAGATGTCGTTGATGTTCCTGTGGAAGCTCGAGGCCGGGTCTCCACGTTTTGAACGACTTTAACTCTCCTCACCTGTGATCACCTGTTTTCCCACGCAGTACACCCCCAGAACCCTAACCCTCCAGAATCCTAAACCCCCAGAACTCTAAACCCCAGCACCCTAACCCATTGCACCACTACTACCAACCAGTGGATGCCAACCGCCGTCAACCAGTCGCCGACCTCTGAACCTATCGATTGATGGGTTCAGAGCTGTAATACTTTTTGATTTTTTTTTACCCCCCACATGCTAAGACATGAATCCTCGATGTCAAGACGAAACGATTCTGATTATATGAATCAAAGGAGTCCACTTCTTATGCTCAGGATAATGTACCGTGCTCCTCATTATGCTTCACGGCCCATTTACTGTGTAATTACCCCAATGGTCTGAGAAAATCTGGAAAGCTTTTTACTATTTGATGAAAATCTACGTAGTTAACGGAGATAAAAAAGAAGAACAAAAACAAAGTCTGGACCACACACACACACACACACACACACACACACACACACACACACACACACACACACACACACACACACACACACACAATCTAGCATCCTGTTGTGGCCGGGGACCTGGGTATCGAACACTCGGCCGGCTCTGTCTGTCCCTATGAAAGGAGCTTGAGAGGTGGTCACACTGGCCCCCTGGCACAGGTGGACCCCTGTTGGCATCCGCCCTCCATCTTGTTTTCCGCGCCCCCCTCGTCCCCCCCCCCCCCCGTCCCCCTCGCCCCCCCCCCCAGGTGTGCTGTCTGCTCGTTGCCAGGACAGAATACCTTGTTTGGAGACAAAGCGTTGCACTGTGGAGTCGGAGGCAAACCGTAGAGGAGCAGGAAATACCGCCTGACGACCGCTCGGCTGCGTGGAACCAATCTCCTGTACCCTGCGTGGAATGTGCTCGTTGGACAGGAGCGCAGCCCGGGAACATAAATCATAGACCATAGACCATGAGGTAGAGGGGGGGGGGAGGAAGAGGAGGGCAAAAATGATGATGGAGTATAAATCTAATGTGGACGGATATGTTCCGGATTATCTCGAGGAAAAGACAGTGGCGGCAGATTTGGCCACACTTCCCCCCCCTCATCCCGGACTACCGTACGGAGTGATTACAGCGCACCTGAACGTGGGCCAGCCAGCTCTCCTCTTGGAAGTCTGAATAAGTCAGACCACATGTGTGTGTGTGTGTGTCTGTCTCTGTGTGTGTGTGTGTGTGTGTGTGTGTGTGTCTGTGTCTGTCTCTGTGTGTCTGTCTGTCTGTCTGTCTGTCTGTCTGTCTGTGTGTGTGTCTGTGTCTGTGTCTGTGTGTCTGTGTGTGTGTGTGTGTGTGTGTGTGTGTGTGTCTGTCTGTGTGTGTGTGTGTGTGTGTGTCTCTGTGTGTGTGTGTCTGTGTGTATGTGTGTGTGTGTGTGTGTGTCTGTGTGTCTGTGTGTGTCTCTCTCTGTGTCAGTGTGTGTGTGTGTGTGTGTCTGTGTGTCTGTGTGTGTGTGTGTGTGTGTGTGTAAATAAATCCTCTGCTTGTGAGGACTCGGTGTCGTTCCATGTGAAGGAAGAAAAAAAAAAAAAAACCGTCTGCTGCCTTCCACGGGAGCGGACGTTGAATGTTTCCAGACGTAGCGTTTGGGTTTGTATTACCAGTAGTGGGACTGCACACGGTAAAGGGCCCCGGGTCAGCGATATCTCTCCAGGACCCGGACCGAGGAGCGCGAGGAAGAGAGCGCGACGGTTCAGGAAGGTTTGTGGGCGGAGCTTGGGGTGGATTTATTCCTCTCTGGAAGTCCATTTTGGTCTTTTTTATATCCGATGTCGTGTCCGTCGTAAATTCAGCTCTCGAGTTTGAAACGTTCGGATCTTCGTGGACAGCGGCTGTCAGCCACCAGAGATGAGTGGTTCCCCAAAGTCGTGGCTAGAAATCACCGCCGCGCGAGATAACAGACGCGTAGCCGTGTAGCCGTGTAGCGCGTCGCGTCCCGGCGATAATCCTCTCTGGACAGCCGACCCCCCAGACTATCCCAGTGCCGGTCTCTCCAAACAAGGGTTGCTTGGTGAGAAAACCACGTTGCCATGTTAACCTGCTCGCCCTGCTTCCCTGGCTAACTCTACTCCCGCCAAGCATAACTTCTTCCATGCTACACATGCAGTGTGTGTGTGTGTGTGTGTGTGTGCGTGTGTGTGTGCGTGTGTGTGTGCGTGTGTGTGTGTGTGTGTGTGTGTGTGTGGGCATGGAGTGCCGTGGATTGAGTGGTGGTCTTGTGTTGCGTGGCATGGCTCACCGGAGGGCCCCTGCGTCTCAGGTTGTAACTGTAGGTCTCTCAGCAGGGCGAGACCGGAGCGCAGGGCCCGCCAGGACCTCCCGGGCTCCCGGGGGCCCCTGGACTGAACGGAGTCGGCGGTCTGCCGGTAAGAACCCGGGGGGATGGGACGGACGGCTAAGATCGAAGATCACCTGGACTAGACCCGGGATGAACGTTCTTAGAAGCCGACAAGCGATGAGAAAGGTTGATCTAGACTGCCGGGGGGCGGGGGTGGTTCGGGGTGTTAGACTCTCCACAGAGGAAAGGTTCTGGGTTCGAGCCCAGGGTCTGGCAGTCTATCTGTAGGTGTCCTGGATCAAAGCTGCATGTATAATGTCTTGCTTGGCGACCCTGAGACTATTCTAAGCGGAGATTAATAGCTCTCCAACCCCAGCTGTCTTGAGTCCATTGCTCAATGACATAATACACGGGCTCAGAGGGCATTAGTCAACGTCAAAATGCTAATTCATTTGAGCCGTTAATGGTTTAACCCCAGAATACCAGCCGTGGTTCGTTAAGGAACCTTTTTTCAGAAAACAATCCGACATGGAGACACGTCCAGAGCAGGTTTACTCTCCTGGTTATCACACGCGGGTTTACCTTCCTGGTTGAGGTTCCTCTATGAAGCCTCGGTGTCTCTGGTGTTTTAACAGGGAAAAGCCCGGAGAAGCCGGAAAGCCAGGCAAAGACCCCGAGGGTGAGGCGGCGGTTTCGTCTCCGGGCCTCCTAAGTCCTCCTCGTACTTATACTCACCTTCATGTTCCCATTGGGCGAAATACACTGGTCCGAAATTAACCAGTTCTCCCTGTTTGTGTGTCTTTCTCCTCCCCACAGTTAATACCCAGGAATGAAGGTAAATACATTTTCATTTGGTTGAGTTTCAGTCGGGTAAACACAACACAGAGGAAGCTCCCTCCTCTCTCGGGTCTTTCAAAGGACTCCTCGGGTGGCTTAACCAAAGCCCGAACAGAAAAATCACATCACAAGAATCCAGCCTTGTTTCCTTTGGACCCGAGCCGACATATTTCCCACTAATTACGAACTAGCTAGGATGGATTATGTGGGATTACGCAGGAATTATAAATCGTCTCGCTATTAAAGATGTCTTAAAATGTATTGCTGCGAACGAAATCTGCACAAATTAAAATGTCCTCCTCCAATTATAGTATATGTTAGTATAAGATTTCTGAAATGAAACCAAAGCAAAAACGTAATTATATTTTTGCTGAAACGATCCGTCGCCTGTTCAAAGACGTCCTTCTGAGGCCGGCAGTAAGATGTTTGCTCAGGTGTTCCTGAACCGAGAGCAAACATGTCGAATGTCTCGTAACCGTTTGAGTTTGCCTTTACAGGGAGAGCCAGGAGTCCCGGGGCCGAAGGTGAGTCAAGGTTGACCACAACGATGACACATCTTCATCCTGTCTTCTTCATCCCGTCTTCTCGTTGTCCGTCTCAAACTCAGTCTTCAGGTGTTATTGACCGTCGAGCAATTAAAATATAAACATCATACTTTACATAATACAAGAAGCAAATACTGGTTAATGAGAGTGTATTTGTATTACATCATCACTCAGTTACTTAAGTAAATGCTCAGATATGAACTCTGTGGCGCAGCAACTTTAAGTTTAGTCTCCGGTCGGATGAGCAGCTGCAGAAAAACAGGGAAGAACAAACAACTCTCTCTCTCTCTCTCTCTCTCTCTCTCTCTCTCTCTCTCTCTCCCTCGATGTCTCTCTCTGACTCTGTGTCTCTCTGTCTCTCTCTCTCTCTCTCTCTCTCTCCCTCTCTCTCTCTCTCTCTCTCTCTCTCTTCTCTTCTCTCTCTCTCTCTCTCCCTCGATGTCTCTCTCTGACTCTGTGTCTCTGTCTCTCTCTCTCTCTCTCTCTCTCTCTCTCCTTTTTTTTGTCTTCTCTCTCTCTCTCTCCTCTTCTCCCTCGATGCTTCTCTCTCTCTCCCTCGATGTCTCTCTCTGACTCTGTCTCTCTGTCTCTCTCTTCTCCCTCGATGTCTCTCTCGGACTCTGTGTCTCTCTGTCTCTCTCTCCCTCATGTCTCTCTCGACTCTGTTCTCTCGTCTCTCTCTCTCCCCCTCTCCCCCTCTCCCCCTCTACCCTCTCTGTTCTCTCTCTTCTGCTCTGTCCTGCTGTCTGTCTGCTGTCCCTCTGTCCTGCTGTCTGTCTGCTGTCCCTCTGTCCTGCTGTCTGTCTGCTGTCCCTCTGTCCTGCTGTCTGTCTGCTGTCCCTCTGTCCTGCTGTCTGTCTGCTGTTCCTCTTCCTGCTGTCTCTCTGCTGTCCCTCTGTCCTGCTGTCTGTCTGCATCCCTCTGTCCTGCTGTCTGTCTGCTGTCCCTCTGTCCTGCTGTCTCTCTGCTTCCCTCTGTTCCTGCTGTCTGTCTGCTGTCCCTCTGTCCTGCTGTCTGTCTGCTGTCCCTCTGTCCTGCTGTCTGTCTGCTGTCCCTCTGTCCTGCTGTCTGTCTGCTGTCCCTCTGTCCTGCTGTCTCTCTGCTGTCCCTCTGTCCTGCTGTCTCTCTGTCTCTCTCTCTCTCTCTCTCTATCTCTCTGTCCCTCTGTCTCTCTATCTCTCTCTCTCTGCTGTCCCTCTGTCCTGCTGTCTGTCTGCTGTCCCTCTGTCCTGCTGTCTGTCTGCTGTCCCTCTGTCCTGCTGTCTGTCTGCTGTCCCTCTGTCCTGCTGTCTGTCTGCTGTCCCTCTGTCCTGCTGTCTGTCTGCTGTCCCTCTGTCCTGCTGTCTGTCTGCTGTCCCTCTGTCCTGCTGTCTGTCTGCTGTCCCTCTGTCCTGCTGTCTATATATTATATCTATCCTGGACATCGTGCAGCTCCAAGGCAGCAGCAGCAGCCAGAGGTGCCGACGGTTACAGA
>PIJE02001806.1:17865-25365 GCA_002895965.2 Coryphaenoides rupestris
GACTCAGACGCAATTTCCTGAGATCGATATCGATCATCCGCAGCGAGGAAGTTAATCAGACTGGTGTGTGTGTGTGTGTGTGTGTGTGTGTGTGTGTGTGTGCGTGTGTGTGTGTGTGATTTCGTATCCATCATCGTGTTTTGGCTGTACTTTAAACATTAGCCTACTTGATCCAATTAACAATCAACAATTAACAATCTTAATTAACTGTCTTGATTACTTTCATTGATTTTCTTGTTTTAATGGCACAATTTGGAAAAGCCATTCATCATGTCGTGATGAACATGCTGTATCAGACACGTCTTCCAGGATCAGACAGGTGTGGAGAAGTCAGTACACCTGTTGTCATTTCTGTGTGGATCTGTGTCCATTAGGGGTGTAACGGTACGTGTATTCGTCCCGCGACTTCACGGTATGGACGTCACGGTTCGGTACGTGCAGCCATACGACGAATACGTCTGAGTCACACTCCAATCCAGAAGGTGGCGATAAAGCACATAAACGCTGTTTGCCGACCGCCATTAAGGAACAAGAACAGCAGAAGAAGACCTGAACAAGATGAAGCGGACGCTTTCACGTTGACTATTGCCCCTTTTCCACGGTCACTGTACGGCGCGTTACGGCACGGCATGGTACTTTTCGGGTCTGTTTCCATTACAACTGAGTACCATATAGTACCTCCTCGACGTGGGCGGGGTCGTCATAACACGGCTGCGCGAACTGCCGTGACGTCATTTACACCGACTATGAGTGCAACTGAGACACAGGAGCTAGAAGACCCGCCTGCTACTTTCAAATCAGCTGTGTGGGAAAATGTCGGGTTCGCAGTGGACTACAGCGGCGATGGAGATCTGTAAAGAGAGATGAAGCTTGAGTACCTTTAAGAGATGCATATGACCTTTCAGATTCACAAGTTAATCACAAATGTGATACATTGCTCCTAAAGGCACTGATTTTATTTTATCTCATATTTGACATATTTAGTATTTTCACACCAGGAGATGTTATTCAGTTCTGTATTGCTTTTTATTTTGCATCAGCCCTAGGCCGAAATAATTGAAACACTCCTTGTTATTATTTATTTTGTACTTTTATAACATAAGAGATGCTTTTCAGTTTTGTAGCTGATTGTGACCAATTGCTTTTTGTTTTTTTTATCAGCCCTACATAGAAATATGACCGATGCAAGAGTGTATGTTCACTGTTGTGTTTACTGCTTGATACACTACAGGGCCAGGCTGTACCAACTATCTCAGGGGGGACTATACGACACTAGGTGGAACTAAGTATAACTTGCACTACTGTCTGTTCAAAATAAATGAAAAGAAACCTAGCCTTATGCATTTGGGATTTTTGTTGCTTTTTTCCTGTTGTACCGAACTCGTACCGAACCGTGACCCCAAAACCGAGGTACGTACCGAACCGTGGCTTCTGTGTACCGTTACACCCCTAGTGCCATTATAAACTAAATGTCAAAACCCAGTAACAAAGTATTTCCACATCTCCTGTAAGATGCTATGCCTCTCACAGCAAGGAGCGCTACATCAAGGTCCCTCTACTCATGGTAATGTATTGACGAGACGCAACATTATCTGGACACAGGCTACTCTCCTAAATCACTCTGCCCTCCCACCTGCCCCCCCTCTGGCTTTAGTCTTTATAAACTCACCCTCTCTCTCTATGTCTCTCTCTCTGTTGTTCTCTCTCTCTCTCTCTCTCTCTCTCTCTCTCTCTCTCTCTCTCTCTCTCTCCCCCCCCCTCTTCTCTCCACACTCACGCTTGCTTCCCTTCTCCCACTTAAGTCAGATGATGGCCTCTCTGTCCAATGCTATTCAAAATCTAATTAGCCCGCATAATGATACAGCTGGGCCTCTGTCTGTCGCACACAAAAGCGCGGCACAGCGCCCGACACAAACACACACACACACACACACACAAAAACGCAAAAACTGAATCTGAATTCACGTCTGAATAGAGTGAGGGAGGCGAGAGGAGAGAGAGAGAGAGAGAGAGTGCCGTTGTTGTGTGCGGTGTTTGCATGGCGGTATTTAATACGCTTTTTTTAATACTCCTTTTCATAGGTTGCAGCGTCCTCCTCATGGTGAGGCTGCAACACCGTGACAATTATGATCAGTTGATGTGTCGGCCCGTTATTATAGGAAATATTTAAATAAGCTTGCAGTGTGTGCAAAGGACGATGCATTATGCAGTACACCTCGGTCACATGCTGTGTTGGTGACTGCACTCGCACACAGCCACACACACAAACACACATATACATTCATAAACACACACACACATACACACATACATACATACATACATACATACATACATATATACGTACATGCAGGAGTAAAATGTGTCATATAGTTCTGCTGTGTGTGACAGAAAAAAAGTAACTTTTCTCAGTATAATTTTTCACTTGTTTGTACAATTTTGCCGAAACAATAAACCACTTGTGCGGCTGTGTGTGTGTGTGTGTGTGTGTGTGTGTGTGTGTGAAGGCAACGTGAGACATAGCAGCAGTGAAAACCTAAAAAAAGTCTTCAAGTTGTGAGGCTGTACTGTTTCCAGGTTAGTCATTATAGCATTGCTGTGTCCGTCTGTCCGTCCCTCGCCTCCCCTTCTCTCCATCTCTCTCTCTCTCCATCTCTCTCTCTCTCCATCTCTCTCTTTCTCTCTCTCTCCTTCTCTTCTCACTTTCCCTCAAGTGACGAGCTCCTTCCATTCTGTCACCTCTTCCCCTCCCCCTCCACTCTCTTCCCCTCTTTCCACTGGGGTCAGATTACATGCCATCTGCACAAACTTTCCTTTTTACTTTCTGCCACACATCCTAACACACACACACACACACACACACACACACACACACACACACACACACACACACACACACACACACACACACACACACACCACACACACACACACTCTGGCCCATGTGTTGCACACTCTTTAATCCAACCGGTATGGCACTCTGCAGAAGAGAGAGGGGTGTGGTGGTGGTGGTGGTGGTGATGGTGGTGGGTGGGTGTGTTGGGAAGCCATTAACTGCCCTTTGGCACCAGCTGTCTGCCGTGGACCCACACTCTCACTGCTGCTACGAGAACACACACACACACACACACACAGGGACACAGTGGAGAGTCAGGCTGTATGTGCATGCTGTTGTGGGTCTTAGAGAGATGGAAAAAGAGAAGAAGTTCAAGTAGTGTGTGTGTGTGTGTGTGTGTGTGTGTGTGTGTGTGTGTGTGTGTGTGTGTGTGTGTGTGTGTGTGTGTGTGTGTGTGTGTGTGTGTGTGTGTGTGTGTGTGTGTGTGTGTGTAATGGAGAGAGCTGCCTCAATGCGGTTAGTAACTCTATCCCAGACTTCATGCAGTTTGAAGCATTCTAGCTTCACAGCAACTGCCAGGCCCGTATGCCTTTGGCAGGCCTTCAGACAGATTCAGAGGTAGAAATAGCCTGTTGAATACTGCGGCATGCACACATGCACGTATGTGTGCATGGTTCGAATCCCGGGCCATTAACAACTGTCCCACTGTGAGCACTTAGTAATTTTGTTGGCCCAGGGTTGTTCATTTGTGTAATCAGTGTTTAATTGGCAATGAGCAAAATACATTAATCACAGCAGATAAGTCTGGCCACTTTGCTCAGTCATTTATGAGGCTGCACCGTCAGCCAATCACAGGTGACACGCGAGGGGACGCCATGCTAGGGTGAGCAGGTTGCCCTTGGAGACGCAGCGGTCCGGGTCACATGGCGTTCCCCCCGCGGCCACGGCTGAGGGGACGAGTGCTCACGCATGCGTTGGTGTGTTTTATATGGAGCGCGCCTCCTCGGTGCCAATCTCCACACCGCGCCTCCCCACCACTTCCAATATACACCTTCTCTGACTGGTTCTTTATATTTAACCACAATTTTGTATGCAACTGTGTGTGTGTGTTGTGTGTATGTGTGTATGTGTGTGTGGCCTGTTGTATGGGGCTGTCCTACATGGGGCAACGCACATGCACATGCACGTGCGAGTACACACAAAGACACACGGACATACAGACACACACACACACACACACACACACGCACACAGTGTGGGTGTAATTAGCCAGATTATGAAAGCCATATACACCCACAGCAGCAGGAGCAAAGGACAGATATTAGACTTTTGTAAACTGAGAAAATTACGAATCTCATCTTTTTTTTGCCTAGTGACTCTCTGTTGGGCCATAAACAAACATTTAGAATTGCCAAGTGTTTTAACAGCAAAGGACACACACTCACACGCACACACATGCACGCTCTGCTGTACTACTTATGGGAATAGGTCATGTATTATAGCATGCAGTTAGGCTGTGACATGTTTAGAGCATGACCCTGGAGTATAGCATGATGTAGATGGGATAAGACGTCATTAGTCCCTCATGGGACGTTGGGCATACACATCGAGGTAATTTCCCCAGAACCTCATCGCTTTGGTTTTTATTCAACTTCATTAGTTTTGTGCGTGTGTGTGTGTGTGTGCATGTGTGTGTGTGTGTGTGTGTGTGTGTGTGTGTGTGTGTGTGTGTGTGTGTGTGTGTGTGTATGTGCATGTGTATGTGCATGTGTGTGTGTGTACTGTGGTCCTTTCTGATTTCTTATTCATTTTTGCAGGACTTTTGTGTGAAATTTCATTTCTATCAGCTCGTGGCGGGGGTATATATTCATAGCTGCAATGCAATAATTTTCATTATTGATTCATCCATCACACATTTGCTCCCATAATCATTTAGTCTACGAGATGCCATAATTAATGGCATATGCCCATTACAATTCACAGGTTACAGTCAAGCGATTGGTTGGCTGTCTGACGAGCAGCATAACTAAAGTATTCATATTGTATTGATCTTTATTAGAGAACAGAATATTTTGTAGTTTAGTTTGTGAGGCTATTTGGGAGCGAATGTTCGCTATTTTCACTTGGTAGCTGACTAAATAAAAACAAAAATGTGAAATACTCTTGACTGTTGGATGAATCGACTAATCAACTCAGCACTAACATAGGTCTACTACTACACACCGCATTTAGCCTCCATCTTGTTAGCAGAGACTCCACTTCACCATCGTGTTATCTTTGGGTTATCGACGACGTGGCTGCTGATTAACAAGGCAAATGAACAAATGATGAACAAACGATTACCAAATGAACAAAGCCTGTAACCCAATCACCACCACGCACCTCTGTTCAGAGGAGATTGCTGTTCTCTGGGCATGGCTCCACACATGCACCGCCGCAAAAACACACACACACACACACACACACACACACACACACACACACACACACACACACGCAAGTGAGCTCATGATTGTGCATGTTGCACATCGGGGAAGAACAACACCCTCAGAGGGAAGGCGACAACACAAGCACAGCCAGCAGTTGTGTCACCACCACAAGCACCACCACCACAACCACCACCATCAGCAGCACCACCACCACCACCATCAGCAGCACCACCACCACCACCACCACAAGGTCAGCAGCCTGCTACACACCGCAGCGGTTCCATTAGTGTTCTTTGTCACTGCACCGAGGGCTCTCTTGTGCGTGATTACATACTCGGCTACATGTTGCCTTGGAATAGCGGAGGTCGGATATCAAAATGCATTGTGCTTCACGGTCATTGGGATTACATGACAGACATCAACGCAATTAAGTACCACACAGTATGCGGGGTTTTTCTTCTGAAGCTTCCATTGAGTTCTAGTGCTTATGGGAATTGCTGCTGCTTGCAGCTTTTTTTAGAACCGCTCACCCAAACAACTTCCCACTCGACACTGCACTTCCTGGGGTCCTCGGCGATACACCCACCAGTGCGGTGCGGTGCGGTGCCCGTTCCGTGCCTGTTCGGAATCGTGTGATAGGGTCGATTGATTGCAGCTTTCTCGAGAAGCGCTCATCCAAACGGCTTCACACGCGACACTGCACTTCCTTGGGTCCCCGCCAATAAGCCTGCCGAGTGTGATGTCGATCGTCATCTCCAGACAATATACACGCATACATACACACGTCCATTATAGTTCAATCTGAGGTGTATGAGTAAGTATGGATGCCTCTCGTCCCGAGTGACCTCACGCGTTAGCATGCTTCATTTAAATGTGACGTGTGACACTGTGAGCGATTAATGGATCTGAACGACATCGAATGTGAAGAGGGAAAGGGGACACAATCGGCGCTATTCACACTTTGGAATTGAGATGAAACTTCTATGAATGGGTTCCAACACTGAAGAGTACAGAAATCAGGGACATCGACACAGACACACACACACACACACACACGGTATATTTATATATATACCACAGGTTTCCATAATACTCTCCTGATCTGTGCAGAAAAAGGAATACATCTCACATACACCAAGAGAATCCCTTTACTGAACAGTCAGGCTGGCACACGCTGGCACACGCTGGCACACGCACACGCACACACACACACACACACACACACACACACACACACACACACACACACACACACCGAGGCACTCAAGGTGTGTTTGAGAGGCGAGAAGAGCTGCTGTGTGATGATAGTGGCAGCGGCAATCAGCGTGGCATGACTAGCGGCCCGGAACTGTGGTCTGACATTTAAAACAATTACTGGAGCGCCACCACACAACGACTCTACAGAAAATCACACAATGTTACAGAATCCCAGATATTCTAATGGCCCGCACAAGTCAGATGTCACCCCTTGGTTTGAGTTTATTTTCAGTTAGTCTGCCAGTGGACTATTTTTGTCTGCCGCCGTGAAATGGCTTTTGAAAAAAGACTGGACACCGCTGGGATACCTTAGAACAGCAACCATAAACACACACACACGCACACGCACATAGGCACACACACACGCACACACACACACACACTTAAATCGGTTACATTACATTTATAGTTGATATATTCACTCCACATGTTTGCATTATGCATGTCCGACTTTATGTTCCACTTTACATCTGTGACTTAGGATCCCTCATTCCTGACCAAATTGCTAATAAACTTAGGGCCTACACCATGAAGGGAAAGGGTGTAGCTAATGTTTAAAAAATAACATTACCATAAACTTGTTCAACTGCAAGTGTAACTCAACAATATATATATATATATATATATATATATATATATATGAAAACAGCTCTGTGTACCCATCAGAAACGGGCACACTCATGTGTTGACACTGCATTTATAACAAAATGGATGACCGCTGGAAGGGTTCTAAACCAGTGGCAACCGGTTGTAACCGACTGGCAAACCTGGACGTTGGCTGTGCAGCGGCGAACATGCTTTCTATCACACGAAAGCCAAATGACCAGAAGACATCCCCTTGAAACAAATCAAATGTTCAGGTCTGACCCACTGGGTTGGCATGGCAACCACGCCGCCCCAGCATAACCAGTTAGCTGAATAATTTCAGCTCTTTTGACCTGCTTTTCCATTTGTCGTCTTCGGTGCCAGAGCGCGCAA
>PIJE02001806.1:30365-40365 GCA_002895965.2 Coryphaenoides rupestris
ATGGGCGGGGCTAACCCCTTTGCCTCATCACTGTTTTGCATGTACGTTGCACTCTGCCGCTTTTCCCTCGCATCCATCTCGTTCCCAATGCTCCAACGTTCTCTCTGAGTTGTAATAGAGACACCGATAAGAGTCATTGCTCTGGGTCAGAGTTCACCAATGTCATCCCTCCACTCCATCCGTAATTCTGACCAGAGGCTCATATGGGGACCCACTAAGGCGTACACTTATCAATGATTATGATGTGATCATTATGCAATTATGGAGTTATTCTTAATCTGACACAGTTGGTCTCTCTCTCTCTCTCTCTCTCTCTCTCTCTGTCTGCCTCTCTCTCTCTCTCTCTCTTACTCGTTCCATCTCTTTCTCTCGGGGACGATCAGCTGTGTCATTAAAAAGAAGTCAAAAATGAAAAGCAACGTGTGAAACCGACTGTGAGATTAAACCAAGTCCCTCTCATACACACACCCGTTGTGTCTCTCTCTCTCTCTCTCTCTCTCTCTCTCCCTCTGTAGCTGGCTGTAATTAAAATGCACACTTTGGTTATTGCAATGTGCTAACGAGTGAAATACACGTCCGACACGCATACTCATAATTAAACGTCAGACTCACTACTCAAACACACAGCTTCACTTAGCAACAACTCCAAACTATGTTATATACGAAGAGAAGCTTGAATATTAGGCAAGTCTACATATGTAATGCTATATATTGTTAGTATATAATTATACCATGGTCTGGGTAAATAGAGAGAGAGAGAGAGAGAGAGACAGAGAGAGAGAGAGGCCGATCAATTGTGTCAGATTAAGAATATCAGAGACATATCCAGTATAAATTTAGCAAAATGTTTAAGGAGCAATGTTTCACATCTTAGTGTTAGGCCCATGGAAAGTACATGAATCGCTTTTTTTTCTATTTCCTCTTGACTTTTAGGTATTTAGGTTTCCCCTGTGAGCCGAACCAGAGCATGTATGTGTAAGCTGTTGTTTACCTCCGGTCACCACCAGGCTCACGTGGTATTGACTATGAACAAGAAGATGTAGTACCTTGTGGCTACACATATACTGTCCATGCAAGTATGCAGTCCTATATATCCACAATCTCTGCAGGCATATTCTGGTCGCTATCAATAATATATATAAAAAAAAAAAGATATTGCATTTCTGTGGTGTGGTTTGAAATAAATGGATCTGTATGTGCGTGCGTGTACATAAATATATTTAATGATATCGTACATTTAGACTGACTTCGCATGTGTCACATTGTGTCAGAAGAAGAAGAAGAAGAAAAAAACTGCACTGACAAGAAACGAAAAACAAACTATTAACATAAAAACCAATAAAAAGCTAATCTAATGACGAAAATCTCAGGAGCAGGGCGGGGGGGGGCATTTGCATATTGATCTGCTTATTGAAGAATGTTGGCCAACAGCAGAGCTGGCTCCGCCCATCCAACCCTCCGCTGCCCAATGGCCCTCCTGCGTGCCTGGCCTCGAACCGGCTGCCCAGCCCAGAAAACTCAAAGTAATCAAGTTCGGTTTTTCCAAAACGTGTTTATGATGCGCTTACACAATTAGCAGAGGAAAAGTTTCCGTATTTCTAGATTATGATTGGGAATTAGTGACACAGTTGCCGCCGGTAACGAAAACGTAGAGTCGTGCGTCGTGCGGCGGTGCATGTGTGGAGCCATGCCCAGAGAACAGCAATCTCCTCTGAACAGAGGTGCGTGGTGGTGATTGGGTTACAGGCTTTGTTCATTTGGTAATCGTTTGTTCATCATTTGTTCATTTGCCTTGTTAATCAGCAGCCACGTCGTCGATAACCCAAAGATAACACGATGGTGAAGTGGAGTCTCTGCTAACAAGATGGAGGCTGAATGCGGTGTGTAGTAGTAGACCTATGTTAGTGCTGAGTTGATTAGTCGATTCATCCAACAGTCAAGAGTATTTCACATTTTTGTTTTTATTTAGTCAGCTACCAAGTGAAAATAGCGAACATTCGCTCCTAATAGCCTCACAAACTAAACTACAAAATATTCAGTTCTCTAATAAAGATCAATACAATATGAATACTTTAGTTATGCTGCTCGTCAGACAGCCAACCAATCGCTTGACTGTAACCTGTGAATTGTAATGGGCATATGCCATTAATTATGGCATCTCGTAGACTAAATGATTATGGGAGCAAATGTGTGATGGATGAATCAATAATGAAAATTATTGCATTGCAGCTATGAATATATACCCCCGCCACGAGCTGATAGAAATGAAATTTCACACAAAAGTCCTGCAAAAATGAATAAGAAATCAGAAAGGACCACAGTCACACACACACACATGCACATACACATGCACATACACGTACACACACACACACACACACACACACACACACACACACACACACACACACACACACACACACACATGCACACACACACACACACGCACAAAACTAATGAAGTTGAATAAAAACCAAAGCGATGAGGTTCTGGGGAAATTACCTCGATGTGTATGCCCAACGTCCCATGAGGGACTAATGACGTCTTATCCCATCTACATCATGCTATACTCCAGGGTCATGCTCTAAACATGTCACAGCCTAACTGCGTGCTATAATACATGACCTATTCCCATAAGTAGTACAGCAGAGCGTGCATGTGTGTGCGTGTGAGTGTGTGTCCTTTGCTGTTAAAACACTTGGCAATTCTAAATGTTTGTTTATGGCCCAACAGAGAGTCACTAGGCAAAAAAAAGATGAGATTCGTAATTTTCTCAGTTTACAAAAGTCTAATATCTGTCCTTTGCTCCTGCTGCTGTGGGTGTATATGGCTTTCATAATCTGGCTAATTACACCCACACTGTGTGCGTGTGTGTGTGTGTGTGTGTGTGTCTGTATGTGTGTGTGTGTGTCTTTGTGTGTCCTCGACACGTGCATGTGCATGTGCGTTGCCCCATGTAGGACAGCCCCATACAACAGGCCACACACACATACACACATACACACATACACACACACACACACAGTTGCATACAAAATTGTGGTTAAATATGAAGAACCAGTCAGAGAAGGGGTATATTGGAAGTGGTGGGGAGGCGCGGTGTGGAGATTGGCACCGAGGAGGCGCGCTCCATATAAAACACACCAGCACATGCGTGAGCACTCGTCCCCTCAGCCGTGGCCGCGGGGGGAACGCCATGTGACCCGGACCGCTGCGTCTCCAAGGGCAACCTGCTCACCCTAGCATGGCGTCCCCTCGCGTGTCACCTGTGATTGGCTGACGGTGCAGCCTCATAAATGACTGAGCAAAGTGGCCAGACTTATCTGCTGTGATTAATGTATTTTGCTCATTGCCAATTAAACACTGATTACACAAATGAACAACCCTGGGCCAACAAAATTACTAAGTGCTCACAGTGGGACAGTTGTTAATGGCCCGGGATTCGAACCATGCACACATACGTGCATGTGTGCATGCCGCAGTATTCAACAGGCTATTTCTACCTCTGAATCTGTCTGAAGGCCTGCCAAAGGCATACGGGCCTGGCAGTTGCTGTGAAGCTAGAATGCTTCAAACTGCATGAAGTCTGGGATAGAGTTACTAACCGCATTGAGGCAGCTCTCTCCATTACACACACACACACACACACACACACACACACAACACACACACACACACACACACACACACACACACACACACACACACACACACACACACACACACACAGGGCCTACTACTTGAACTTCTTCTCTTTTTCCATCTCTCTAAGACCCACAACAGCATGCACATACAGCCTGACTCTCCACTGTGTCCCTGTGTGTGTGTGTGTGTGTTCTCGTAGCAGCAGTGAGAGTGTGGGTCCACGGCAGACAGCTGGTGCCAAAGGGCAGTTAATGGCTTCCCAACACACCCACCCACCACCATCACCACCACACCCCTCTCTCTTCTGCAGAGTGCCATACCGGTTGGATTAAAGAGTGTGCAACACATGGGCCAGAGTGTGTGTGTGTGTGTGTGTGTGTGTGTGTGTGTGTGTGTGTGTGTGTGTGTGTGTGTGTGTGTGTGTGTGTGTGTGTGTGTGTGTGTGTGTAGGATGTGTGGCAGAAAGTAAAAAGGAAAGTTTGTGCAGATGGCATGTAATCTGACCCCAGTGGAAAGAGGGGAAGAGAGTGGAGGGGGAGGGGAAGAGGTGACAGAATGGAAGGAGCTCGTCACTTGAGGGAAAGTGAGAAGAGAAGGAGAGAGAGAGAAAGAGAGAGATGGAGAGAGAGAGAAAGAGAGAGATGGAGAGAGAGAGAGATGGAGAGAAGGGGAGGCGAGGGACGGACAGACGGACACAGCAATGCTATAATGACTAACCTGGAAACAGTACAGCCTCACAACTTGAAGACTTTTTTTTAGGTTTTCACTGCTGCTATGTCTCACGTTGCCTTCACACACACACACACACACACACACACACACACACACACACACGCACACAGCCGCACAAGTGGTTTATTGTTTCGGCAAAATTGTACAAACAAGTGAAAAATTATACTGAGAAAAGTTACTTTTTTTCTGTCACACACAGCAGAACTATATGACACATTTTACTCTGCATGTACATATATATGTATGTATGTATGTATGTATGTATGTATGTATGTGTGTATGTGTGTGTGTTTATGAATGTATATGTGTGTTTGTGTGTGTGGCTGTGTGCGTGTGCATGCGTGTGCGAGTGCAGTCACCCACACAGCATGTGACCGAGGTGTACTGCATAATGCATCGTCCTTTGCACACACTGCAAGCTTATTTAAATATTTCCTATAATAACGGGCCGACACATCAACTGATCATAATTGTCACGGTGTTGCAGCCTCACCATGAGGAGGACGCTGCAACCTATGAAAAGGAGTATTAAAAAAAGCATATTAAATACCGCCATGCAAACACCGCACACAACAACGGCACTCTCTCTCTCTCTCTCTCTCTCTCTCTCTCTCTCTCTCCTCTCGCCTCCCTCACTCTATTCAGACGTGAATTCAGATTCAGTTTTTGCGTTTTTGTGTGTGTGTGTGTGTGTGTGTTTGTGTCGGGCGCTGTGCCGCGCTTTTGTGTGCGACAGACAGAGGCCCAGCTGTATCATTATGCGGGCTAATTAGATTTTGAATAGCATTGGACAGAGAGGCCATCATCTGACTTAAGTGGGAGAAGGGAAGCAAGCGTGAGTGTGTGAGAGAACCAAGGGGGGGGGAGAGAGAGAGAGAGAGAGAGAGAGAGAGAGAGAGAGAGAGAGAGAGAGAGAGAACAACAGAGAGAGAGACATAGAGAGAGAGAGTGAGTTTATAAAGACTAAAGCCAGAGGGGGGGCAGGTGGGAGGGCAGAGTGATTTAGGAGAGTAGCCTGTGTCCAGATAATGTTGCGTCTCGTCAATACATTACCATGAGTAGAGGGACCTTGATGTAGCGCTCCTTGCTGTGAGAGGCACAGCATAGCATCTTACAGGAGATGTGGAAATACTTTGTTACTGGGTTTTGACATTTAGTTATAATGGCCCACTAGGGGTGTAACGGTACACAGAAGCCACGGTTCGGTACGTACCTCGGTTTTGGGGTCACGGTTCGGTACGAGTTCGGTACAACAGGAAAAAAGCAACAAAAATCCCAAATGCATAAGGCTAGGTTTCTTTTCATTTATTTTGAACAGACAGTAGTGCAAGTTATACTTAGTTCCACCTAGTGTCGTATAGTCCCCCCTGAGATAGTTGGTACAGCCTGGCCCTGTAGTGTATCAAGCAGTAAACACAACAGTGAACATACACTCTTGCATCGGACATATTTCTATGTAGGGCTGATAAAAAAAACAAAAAGCAATTGGTCACAATCAGCTACAAAACTGAAAAGCATCTCTTATGTTATAAAAGTACAAAATAAATAATAACAAGGAGTGTTTCAATTATTTCGGCCTAGGGCTGATGCAAAATAAAAAGCAATACAGAACTGAATAACATCTCCTGGTGTGAAAATACTAAATATGTCAAATATGAGATAAAATAAAATCAGTGCCTTTAGGAGTAATGTATCACATTTGTGATTAACTTGTGAATCTGAAAGGTCATATGCATCTCTTAAAGGTACTCAAGCTTCATCTCTCTTTACAGATCTCCATCGCCGCTGTAGTCCACTGAGAACCCGACATTTTCCCACACAGCTGATTTGAAAGTAGCAGGCGGGTCTTCTAGCTCCTGTCTCAGTTGCACTCATAGTCGGTGTAAATGACGTCACGGCAGTTCGCGCAGCCGTGTTATGACGACCCCGCCCACGTCGAGGAGGTACTATATGGTACTCAGTTGTAATGGAAACAGACCCGAAAAGTACCATGCCGTGCCGTAACGCGCCGTACAGTGACCGTGGAAAAGGGGCAATAGTCAACGTGAAAGCGTCCGCTTCATCTTGTTCAGGTCTTCTTCTGCTGTTCTTGTTCCTTAATGGCGGTCGGCAAACAGCGTTTATGTGCTTTATCGCCACCTTCTGGATTGGAGTGTGACTCAGACGTATTCGTCGTATGGCTGCACGTACCGAACCGTGACGTCCATACCGTGAAGTCGCGGGACGAATACACGTACCGTTACACCCCTAATGGCCACAGATCCACACAGAAATGACAACAGGTGACTGACTTCTCCACACCTGTCTGATCCTGGAAGACGTGTCTGATACAGCATGTTCATCACGACATGATGAATGGCTTTTCCAAATTGTGCCATTAAAACAGAAAATCAATGAAAGTAATCAAGACAGTTAATTAAGATTGTTAATTGTTGATTGTTAATTGGATCAAGTAGGCTAATGTTTAAAGTACAGCCAAAACACGATGATGGATACGAAATCACACACACACACGCACACACACACACACACACACACACACACACACACACACACACACACACGCAAGTGAGCTCATGATTGTGCATGTTGCACATCGGGGAAGAACAACACCCTCAGAGGGAAGGCGACAACACAAGCACAGCCAGCAGTTGTGTCACCACCACAAGCACCACCACCACAACCACCACCATCAGCAGCACCACCACCACCACCATCAGCAGCACCACCACCACCACCACCACAAGGTCAGCAGCCTGCTACACACCGCAGCGGTTCCATTAGTGTTCTTTGTCACTGCACCGAGGGCTCTCTTGTGCGTGATTACATACTCGGCTACATGTTGCCTTGGAATAGCGGAGGTCGGATATCAAAATGCATTGTGCTTCACGGTCATTGGGATTACATGACAGACATCAACGCAATTAAGTACCACACAGTATGCGGGGTTTTTCTTCTGAAGCTTCCATTGAGTTCTAGTGCTTATGGGAATTGCTGCTGCTTGCAGCTTTTTTTAGAACCGCTCACCCAAACAACTTCCCACTCGACACTGCACTTCCTGGGGTCCTCGGCGATACACCCACCGGTGCGGCGCGGTGCGGTGCCCGTTCCGTGCCTGTTCGGAATCGTGTGATAGGGTCGATTGATTGCGGCTTTCTCGAGAAGCGCTCATCCGAACGGCTTCACACGCGACACTGCACTTCCTTGGGTCCTCGCCAATAAGCCTGCCGAGTGTGATGTCGATCGTCATCTCCAGACAATATTCACACACATCCATTATAGTTCAATCTGAGGTGCATGAGTAAGTATGGATGCCTCTCGTCCCGAGTGACCTCACGCGTTAGCATGCTTCATTTAAATGTGACGTGTGACACTGTGAGCGATTAATGGATCTGAACGACATCGAATGTGAAGAGGGAAAGGGGACACAATCGGCGCTATTCACACTTTGGAATTGAGAGGAAACTTCTATGAATGGGTTCAAACACTGAAGAGTACAGAAATCAGGGACATCGACACACAGACACACACACACACACACACGGTATATTTATATATACCACAGGTTTCCATAATACTCTCCTGATCTGTGCAGAAAAAGGAATACATCTCACATACACCAAGAGAATCCTTTTACTGAACAGTCAAGCTGAGTCAGGCTGGCACAACACACACACACACACACACACACGCACACGCACACGCACACACAGACACAGACACAGACACAGACACAGACACACACACACACGCACACACACACCGAGGCACTCAAGGTGTGTTTGAGAGGCGAGAAGAGCTGCTGTGTGATGATAGTGGCAGCGGCAATCTGCGTGGCGTGACTAGCGGCCCGGAACTGTGGTCTGACATTTAAAACAATTACTGGAGCGCCACCACACAAGACACTACAGAAAATCACACAATGTTACAGAATCCCAGATATTCTAATGGCCCGCACAAGTCAGATGTCACCCCTTGGTTTGAGTTTATTTTCAGTTAGTCTGCCAGTGGACTATTTTTGTCTGCCGCCGTGAAATGGCTTTTTAAAAAAGACTGGACACCGCTGGGATACCTTAGAACAGCAACCATAAACACACACACACGCACACGCACACACGCACACACACGTAAATCGGTTACATTACATTTATAGTTGATATATTCACTCCACATGTTTGCATTATGCATGTCCGACTTTATGTTCCACTTTACATCTGTGACTTAGGATCCCTCATTCCTGACCAAATTGCTAATAAACTTAGGGCCTACACCATGAAGGGAAAGGGTGTAGCTAATGTTTAAAAAATAACAACATTATCATAAACTTGTTCCACTGCAAGTGTAACTCAACAATATATATATATATATATATATATATATATATATATGAAAACAGCTCTGTGTACCCATCAGAAACGGGCACACTCATGTGTTGACACTGCATTTATAACAAAATGGATGACCGCTGGAAGGGTTCTAAACCAGTGGCAACCGGTTGTAACCGACTGGCAAACCTGGACGTTGGCTGTGCAGCGGCGAACATGCTTTCTATCACACGAAAGCCAAATGACCAGAAGACATCCCCTTGAAACAAATCAAATGTTCAGGTCTGACCCACTGGGTTGGCATGGCAACCACGCCGCCCCAGCATAACCAGTTAGCTGAATAATTTCAGCTCTTTTGACCTGCTTTTCCATTTGTCGTCTTCGGTGCCAGAGCGCGCAAGCGCACATCGATCACTCCTGTGCGTGCATCATCCAAAAGATTTCAATCACACTTCCTCCCAGAGGAAAACAGCAATCAGGCCAGTCAATATTCTTTGCCCTTTTTTTGCACAACAAAAGAATACATTTTCCATTTCCCACCGTTCTTTAAGGGATTGGAGAGCTGTTGCTCGCTCTGCGCCCAGGTTTTCCCTCAACAGCATAAAATCCCCTCGTGCCACAACTCTCTAATTGCAGCAAAACTTCCTCATTTAGACTAAGCGGGTTACGAGTTGTTATAAATCAAGTTGTAAATTCCCTAATACGTTTAGCCCATTCACGAGCAATGGCAAGAAAGCGCACTTCTACCGGGAGCAAAATTGTCTGGGCCTAAATAAAATCTACACATTCCAAGCTGAAAGAGGAAAATTTGAATCAATTTGAAGGGATATGCCGAGGGCCTAATGGGGAAGTAAGCTGAACCGCTCCATATATAATTGTTATTTCAGCTACATGCACTTTTACTTTAAATTAAAATGGATACGCACTATGTCATACTACCAACTACAATAAACCACAATGTGATTAGCATGCATGGGGCGATATCAGCAGGAAAATATTTGTAACACTAAATCATGTGCCACAGAGACCGACTGGAAACATTAAAGTCACCGGTTGATGAATTTACATTGCAGACGTGCTTATGAGAATGAAACGGAACCAAAACATGTGGGCGTGTGTACACGCACGCGCACACACACACACACACACACACACACACACACACACACACACACACACACACACACAAATCAACAGACACAGAACAGTACGACACCCAAAAGACAGTCCTGTCCACGGAGAATGGAAAATGAAGAATGGGAGCAGAAAGATGAGAATGATTGTTCGAGTATTTCCGT
>PIJE02001806.1:45365-47865 GCA_002895965.2 Coryphaenoides rupestris
GTTCTTTCCCGACGAGAGTGGAACATAGTACTGGCCTCGGCCCTTCATTCACTATGCAAAAATCCATTCAAATGGCTCGATTGTTTGACCACAATCACAACAATAGCAAGAGCGGGAGGGGCCGAGAGGTTTCTTCATTGGATCGTCAAGCTCCAGATCACTTGACAACATTCATGTGAATGGGATGATTCAATAGAACACACCGCGAACAATCAACTCCAAATCGGAGATCCAGGAAGAAGAAACAAAGAAATAGAGAAGTCTGAAGTAGAAATACAAGGAGAAGACAGAGACGCACGGACATGGGGAGTGAGATACTGAGAGATTGCAGTGCAGGAGAGCAGGGTGAAGGGGAAAGGATTTGGCATTGGTATTAAAATGTGGTGCCAACCCTTTGAGACCAATTAGACACCGAAGAACAAATCCAGGGGAGGGTATATCTAAAGGCTACCACAAATGGAAATGTTATCAACTGACGTTGGCTACGTGTTTAGTAGCTGTCCATAGGTGAGCTGCAACACCTGAGCTGAGCCGCTGAATTTCTGACCGCCTCTGCAATAAAGGATACAAAATTGTACACTGGAAGGCTCTGTGCAAAACAAGGTTTAACTGCACACTGGGGACGGCGGTGTGTGCGTGCTGCTGAGTTAGCATTTGCATGCTATTTGTCTAAAATGTAAACGTATAAAGCCAAACTGTTGCCTGCCTCTGTGGAAGGCAGATCGGCTCAGCTTTACACACGCATTTACACAGCAAATTACACACGATGGGATGACGTTCTGGTATGCATAAGATAAGACAGAACTGTATTAATCCCGCCACCCCCCCACTCACCACCACCAGTCTCATCCGCTCATCCCCACCCAACTCCACAACTCACCCCACCCGAACTCACCCGCACCCAACTTTCTCCCACAACTCTCTTTCCTCAGCAAAAAAAGCCGGACAGACACTGGTAGACCGCATTGCAGCCAAGCAAAGCCTTACCCCTTACCAAGCCTCACACACACACACACACACACACACACACACACACACACACAGGTTTTAGTACAGCAGATAACAATGGGGTTGTGTGAGTCTGCCCCTATATAAATCAGCAACATTGCAGCACAACAGAACTACTCAGTATTCCTCCCTCATTGACAAATGCATTAGGCCTGTATGGCCGGTGACAATATCAGCCCTTTTTAAAATACACGGTTATCATGTTTATGTTAATGTGCAAATAAATCATTTTACTGGGGCTGTTGCAATTCATCAATGTTGTCAAATACGCTCATGCAGAAAATGCGTTCACTCATTTGCAGTCCACACTGATTTTAGTTGTCATCAGAAATGTTTTGGTGCTACATCCGGAACGCTGTCGGCTAAAAGCGGTTCTTTAACCACACGGTGAACACGGGAGCACGGCCACGGTGTGTGTAATGGCGTGGAGCGGAACGTGCTAATATAATAACATGCTAATATGAGCCACGGTTTGTGCACGCTCGTTTCACATTTGGCTTATTAAAAGTTACGGAGGCGTCGCTCACCTCGCTCTCACGTCGCCATCAGCGGCGGTTTGCGACGACACGCAACTCCGGCGTCCGAGCGTCGCGTTTACCACTTAGCTCTCCGGGTGAGGGTGGCCTGTTTAATGGACTTCCCGCGTAGCAATATGAGTGATTATGATCGTAAAAACATTGTGCGATAAAACACTGTGCACTTCATTTCATCAGTCAAATCATCGTTGGCGCTATGTGTGAGGCCAGGAGGTGGGGACCATACAGCATTCATTTATTCTACCCATCTTTTAGGAATTGTTATGGTATCTATATTTTTCGTCCACTTGCAGACAGTTGCTCTGCGTTTAGCTTTTAATAATTCATTATGTTTTCATGCTCGGCTTAATAAGCGGACTTGAAAATATCCAATTTAAACATCTCACTATCATGGAAGGAGTCTCAGTATGTATGGATGTATGGATGGATGGATGGATGGATGGATGGATGGATGGATGGATGGATGGATGGATGTCCTTCAATTTTAACAACTGACTATAACACTCAATATTCAATTCTTCTGGATTTAACATTACACTATATATTTTGTATCTTTATTATGAATATTGGGTTATCATATTATTTATACTGTGCAGAATGGCCCTGTGTTATGATGTACGTGTATGTGAAAATAAAACACTTAATTCTATTCAAACCCAGGTTCTTTCCCGACGAGAGTGGAACATAGTACTGGCCTCGGCCCTTCATTCACTATGCAAAAATCCATTCAAATGGCTCGATTGTTTGACCACAATCACAACAATAGCAAGAGCGGGAGGGGCCGAGAGGTTTCTTCATTGGATCGTCAAGCTCCAGATCACTTGACAACATTCATGTGAATGGGATGATTCAATAGAACACACCGCGAACAATCAACTCCAAATCGGAGATCCAGGAAGAAGAAACAAAGAAATAGAGAAGTCTGAAGTAGAAATACAAGGAGAAGACAGAGACGC
>PIJE02001806.1:55365-76190 GCA_002895965.2 Coryphaenoides rupestris
GCCCCCCAATTATCACATTTGTTTTAATGGAGCTCGTCAGATGCTGCCGGTCCAAGATGGTGGAAGCGTGCGTGCGTGTGTGTGCTTGTGTGTATGTGTGTGTGTGTGTGACAAGAGTAAAGACTTGTCATATCCCATACACCTGTAAAACCTGTACACATGTAGGCCTACATAAACATGGACACATAAACACATAAATGAATGGTTTACTTGCCATTCGGGGCTTTTGCAAGGTTTCTATAGCAGTCAGTTTACTGCAGATTTTTAGAAAAGGCATGTTGCACTTGTATTTAACACACACACATTCACCTGTCACTGTTACACATGCATTTTACCATACATGTCCACCACATGTCAAAATGTACTGTCAAAATGTACCACACACACACACACACACACACAGGCCTAGACACACAGCAACATGTGTGTCAAAGAAGGGCTTTGGGGTTGTCATGGTTCCTTCCACTGACGGACAGGTAATCTGTTGAGGAGTTGAGGGGTATAACTCTTCCTCCTGACCAACCTGCCCCCCCCAACCCACCCCCACCCGAGCCACCCTAGGCCATTTCCATCACCGTCTTTCTACCCTTCCCCCGTCCACTTGTATGTGCGTGTGGGGTGCGTATGTGTGTGTGTTGTGTGTGTGTGTGTGTGTGTGTGTGTGTGTGTGTGTGTGTGTACGTGTGTGTGTGTGTGTACGTGCGTGCGTGCAGTGTTGCGTACGTGCGCAATGCATGCATGGTAAATGTTGTAAGGTTTCCATTACGCTTGTAAATACAGCCCACTGTTGCATTGTGAAATTGCATCCGCCGGTCGCAGACGTTCGGCCGGTCCCCGGCCGGGGCACAGCGAGCCGCAGAGCACCTCCGCAAATCAAAAAAGCCTTTCGCCGAAATAAAGTTGCACTACAACTGTTGATATAAAAAGCGACTTTTATGCCCCAGTCAAAACACAGCCGAGCACACGGCAGGGGGACTGCTAATGAGTTTGTAATAACATGGTCAAAGAGAAGAGACTTTAGGCGGGATTTTGAGTGGGTGTGAGCGAGAGAGCTGCACAGAGAGGAAGAAAAGGAGAGAGGAAGCGAGGAAGAAGGCAAGGAATCAGGTCACATTTTTGCAGCAGTGAAGTCGGCGGGTGATAATCAGTTAGATGAGGCTTCTAATTTAATCTCCTAATTACAACACCATAAAGATCATCTGCACATTTACTCGCACTCTTTGACACTGATAAGTGTCTGTTTGGTGTGCAGATCGTCCCTGCCAAAAGAATACAGATCCTTATACGTCTGTCTGCACGCACACACACACACACACACACACACACACCACACACACACCACCCACACAGAGACATACAGACACACAGAGTTCCACACACAAATACAGAACTATAATGTGCATATATGTGTTGTGTACATGCTAAGATCTTAGTACAATTGAAAGCAGACACATGCAGGTCATTCTTTCTTTCAGTGTGTGGTGTCTCATCGTCTATCCGAGACGGCATCTGATAGCTTGGCCCGACTCACTGGTCGTTCAGACCAAACCAAGTGATCTTAAGTGCTTCTCGCTGATTGCAGTGTGTTTATACACGATCAGAAACAATGGAGGGCTTGACGCTAATGGTGCTTGTAGTTTTTGGAAGGAATGTTTGGATGGAATGTTTGCATCCACGGCAAACGGAGTCTGTTGTTGGCGTGCCACCACATACACCATCAAAACGGCTCCAGCGGGGGTCCCCGTCGCCTCACTCCCAAACCTGACCGCCGTCTCCACAAACAGGCCATTGACATCTTGAGAGACCCTGTCAGACACCCTGGACACCCCCTCTTCAGGCTCTACACACGCAGACCACCAGGCAGAGTAACAGCCTTGTCCCCAGTCAGTGGACAAGCTGCTGCTGAACCCATAAACGCCTAACCCTCGAACAACAAGCCCAATATACAATAATATAACTTCTGCTTATAACTGACAATGTTTATGCATTGTATTTTTTGTCGGACTGGAGATAGGCAGTTGAGAAAACATATTGGCGGCCGCACCTAACACATTTCGATGTTGGAAAATCAGTGAACAGTTTGTGTAGCTGCATAGGCTATATATATATATATATATATATATATATAAAAATAGTCTGTGTGTATGTGTGTGAACCTACAAGCTTGTGTTTTACTTGCTCTGGCATATGCATCTGGCCACCCTGCCGTTCAGACAGATTTGAAGCGCACCTGGTCCAGGTGGGACCAATCACAATCTAATATCGGGCGGGATTGATACACCATTGAGGCATTCTCGTGAACAGCCAAGATGGCTGCCACTGATGTGGAACGGTCTATTGAGTCAAATATTGCGACTGGATGGTATGGTGTTTTCTAAAAAAAAAAAAGAAACAACAACCGCACTTGAAGCTTTCGTTGATAAGAAAGCTGCATTTGCCGTACTTGCCGACAGGGTTTGGGTTGAAGTTTACCTACGCGCTCAAGTTTCTCACGTTTCTCACGTTTCTCAAGTTTCTCAAGTTTGATGAACTCTGATTGGTTATAGGTTCATCCAATTGCGTGCAGAGGCATTTTGGTCTGTGCCCGCTGATAACACCCCTTTGGAAATCGAAAATGAACTGAGAGGTTCCAGACTAATATGCATTTGTGAATTGGTCTGGGGATGTCAGGCCATGTGTGTGTGTGTGTGTGTGTGTGTGTGTGTGTGTGTGTGTGTGTGTGTGTGTGTGTGTGTGTGTGTGTGTGTGTGTGTGTGTGTGTGTGTGTGTGGTGTGTGTGTGTGTGTGTGTGGTGTGTGTGTGTGTGTGCGTGTGTGTTCATGTGCGCTTTTAGCGAGCGCATGTACTCACGCGTGGATCTGCTATTTAATTTCAGATTGGCTCGCATTCTATGACCTCGCCTGGATCCAAATGGCCTATCAGCAACCTCAATTCTCTCAAGCGAGCCGCGCCGTCCAGTAAGAGCTTAGCCAGGCATCCGTTTATAAGCTCAGCCAATAATACGCTGTCATATTAAAACCAAATCACCCTGACAGATACACTCGACGTGACTAAGCCCCGCGCGGAGATCCTTGACCGGGGCCGCGTGCGAAAACCTTCGGAGAAACTATGCTAACTTTCCATCAGCATGCTTGTGATGCTGTCGTGTACTTTTTAAAGGAGATAAAGAGGGTTTCTTGAGCATGCGTGACCCGTGAACATGCACTACATTTAAATGCAGTCATCTCGTCGTAATGAAGCCGACGAGTGTGTTTTTTCCCCCCCCGTCCATTACCAGTGTTCACATTAGTGGCACGGGTACCGACAAGGTCCCCCCTGGGTCTGCAGGGCCTCTGCCCAACAGGACTGTCGTCCGTAATGGAGGAGCATAACATGGACTGCGTGGAACAGCCTGCAGTCGTGGGTCTGTCCACCGCCGCACCAACGGTGAGCATTAATCACAGAGCCGCTGGAGTCACACCCAGCGGCTATGTGACAGCCGGGCTGCAGGGGTAGGAGGATAACTTATGTACGAGGAGGTGAGGTTATCTGATGAGAGGAGGAGGAGGAGGAGGAGGAGGGGGAGGAGGATGGGGGTGGGGAAGAGACAGTAAAATGCTGCCGTCACTTAAAGTCCAAAATGAAAGATCGATGAGATTATTTAAATGTGCTCCGCAGGACGAGAGTTGGCTCGTATAAGCCCAAGCATTTATGAGTAGGGGTGTGGGCATCGATTGACTTAGAGCAAGAAGGGAGGAGGGGGGGGGGTGGGAGAGAGAGGGCAGATGAGGGCTTAGAGGGGGAAAGAAGGGAGATCGAGAGGAGGGGGAAGAGATCGAGGGGAGGGGAGGGGAGAAAGAGTGAAAGAACGACAGAAGGGGGGGAGAGCGCATGAGTGAGAGGTGGAGTCGAGAGCTCAGGTTGGCTCAAGACCGGCTCATGGATTGAATCCTATTTCTGCTCCAATCAAAAGCTGCTCCCAGTGAAGGCAGCTGGGAGGAGGGCAGACGGCCCCAATGTTTACAGCTTTCATTCAGGGCCCACTGATCAAATCAATCCTTCAGCCAGACCCCCCACACACACACACACACACACACACACACACACACACACACACACACACACACACACACACACACACACACACACACACACACACACACACACACACACACACACACACACACACACACACACACACCACCCTGCCTCCCTCTAACTTCACTCACTCACGCACAAAGTACATCCAATTTGCTTTGCGTCTACTAACACACCAGACACCCACATCCACACACACACTTAGCAGCAGCAGCAGTAGTAGCAGTAGCAGCAGTGAGGATGGGTCTAAGCAGAGGGAGTCCAGGGGCCCCGGTGCTGCAGCGGAGACCTTGACATTAGAGATAGGACGGAGCTGACGCTGCAGCAGCCTCGCTATTGTCCTCCTCCTGTCGCTGCCACCTCCTCCTCCCTGCTCCTCCTGCTTCTTAGCACTGAGACTGAAGGGCCGAGTGACACGCATCCACCCAGGCTTCCCCGGCCGCTTAAACAGTCTCCCTCACTCCTCCCTCCTCCTCTTCCTCACCCCCACGGCCGCCGCCTCCCTCCTTCCCTCCCCCGTCGCTCCCCCAGCCTCTTCATCCCCTCTCAGACACACACCCACCTCCGCCCTCCTCCCTCCTCCCTCCCCCCCTCCATATTCACACTCTCCTCCTCCTTCTCCTCCACTTCGCCCCACTCGCCATCTTCACCCCCCCCTCTGTCTCCCCTCGCTCTCACTTTCACACTTCTCTGCTGACACACACACACACACACACACATATGCATATGGATACAAACACACCCACACACACACACACACACACACACACCCACACTGGACGCTTCTTAGCCCCCTACATAACACCTCCCCTCCCCATCGCCGTCTCAGATTTAAATTCTGCCCGGTCCGCCATCTGTGACCCAGAGAAAACTGTGTTGTCCACACCAGTCTGACCTTTTCCACTGCTTTTGTTTTGCTGCTCTGACACAAGCCTGCGGGGCACATACGTGCAAAAAGACACACACACACACACATACACAAACACACACACACACACACACACACACACACACACACACACACACACACACACACATTCTTTGTGGGCCACGAAACACAAAGAGGAGAGTTGAAAGAAGGAATGCGTGTGCAACATGGTAACGACACGGTAACGGCAACACGGTAAGCACACGTGATCCAGCAACACGGTAAGCACACGTGATCCAGCAACAGGAGCGTTTTGGATCAATATCAATATCTTCTGCTGCCGCCCTGGTCCATAGAGAAACACACACACACACACACACACACACCACACCAGAGAGACACACACACAACACAAGACTCAGACAGACACTGCAGATGCTGAGCGAAAAGGGTAACTGTTTGGCTAATAGCTGTTTAATTAATACTGTGTGTGTGTGTGTGGGGGGGGGGGAAAGCAGGTCATAGACTGAGGATTATCAATGCTCAGAGGCTCAGAGGCCAAGCAGACACACACACACATTGCATGCATCACCGGTTGCTTAATTTCACCCACCCATCATTAACCACATCAATGTTTATTTTGAAGTGATCCATAGGACCTGCCCCCATAATCGCTCTCTCTCACACACACACACACACACACACACACACACATTTACGGGGTTTAACACAGTCGCTTATGAATGCATTGTGAAACAACACAGAAGGGATTATCCTACTAGGAACGACCCTAGGCGAGCCCCCCCCCCCCCCTGCAGCATCGTCCCCTTCTGCTGCTCAGAAGTAGGCTACTAGTGCTCCACGCTGACACGCTCCCCGCCACCATTGACAGATCACCGCGCTTGGTCTCATAAATCATGTTCTCTTTCAGTTCGGGAATAATCATCTTATTTTCCCTCTATTCACCGCAGTCTCTTTTTTTTGACAAATGAGCCTGTCAACGGACGTCTTCAGACAATGCACCAAGAGGGAGACACAGCACTACTTAGGCTGAGCACCCCGGATATGGATGAGCCGTATGTATAGATGTTGGTGTTGGCTGCGTCTGGGGGGGGTTGGGGAGGGGGGGGTGGTTTTGGGTGGGTCCCAAAGCAAATAAATCAGTGTTGTTGCTGTTGCATCTACTGTGTACACTACGCAGCCGGTTCTGCTCTTACCTTGGGCGTGCAACACGTGGCAGCTGCTGGCGAGGAGGAGAGGCAGGATGAAGAGGCACAGACGCGGGCTCCAACTCCGAGTTGCCGCCCCGGTGGACGGCACCGGCGTCTGCCCCGCGGCAGGTGCCTCCTCCTCCACGTGTCCCGCCGGCGGAGACCCGGCGCGGCTGCGGCGGCGGCGGCGGCGGTCGATGTACACGTGTGCGGTTCCCATCGCGCCTCCTCTGCCACCCTCCTCTTCCTCGCCCCGCGGTTCTCCGAGTCCCGAGGTCCCGACGAGAGACGCCTCGGAAGCGCCGGCCCTCCGAGGCTCTGCGCTCAGTCCACGGCGCGCGGGAAAGCAGCGCTCCCGGTGAGCGGTCACGTTGTGCTCTCTGATGAGCGGCTTCCCGCGCTGACTCCCGAGCCCCGGGCGCCAAAAGTCACTTGGAAACACCTCCGCAGTGGCGCGACTTTTTTTCTTCTTCTTCTTCTGCTTCTTCTTCTTCTAATGCTGGGTCTTTCAGTAGATCCGTATTGGAGTGGCTCCTCTTGGTTGTATAGTCAGTTCCCTTGGTTGTTCTGCGATACCTCATGATGTTCACTCGGATTGATCCAAGCATGAAATTAATTCATCTGAGAGTGGGGATGGGGGGGGCTTGGGGGGGGCGGGGGGTTAGATTTATCGGCTTATTCGCTGCTGTCCGCTGCTGTAAATCCGCACTTGTTTTGCTGTCTTCGCCGGGGATTTATCCGGTGGATCATTTGACTATTTGACAGTGTCAACACAGAGGGCAATAAAGTGCATGAATTCATCCATCCGAGTGTTTGTGATCCCCCACCACCCACCCACCCAGTCACCCACCCAGCCAGCCAGCCAGCCTCTACAAAAAAAAAAAAATCAATGCGCTGTTGTGTTGAGTCTGTGAATACCAACGCTTGTATCTGGACAGGTCTTTGCCGAAAAAGTCTTTGGAAAAAAAAAGGTGCAATTTGTAGACAAGTCCGCAATCTGAACAGATCTAAATGAGACACCTTAATTAACGACCGATTTAACTTAAGCCGGTAGCCTAGCCTAGTTATTCTGGCTTTAAATCAATTGAAGTCAATGTCCAAATGGATAGAAAATCCTCTCCCATGGGGGCTGCCTGGTCTCTTGTTTGTTTGTTTGTTTGTTTTTTTCTTTCCTATGTTGTGCACTTGGTCTCAGGTTACAACACACACGAGATGATACGGTACTTAATATAACTTCATACAAGTCACCGGTACCTCACGGCAGACAGACAGGCAGGCAGACTGTCTCCCACTCCGCTACTGCGACAGACAGACAGACAGACAGAGAGACAGGCAGGCAGCCGTCCGCGTTATCGCGATATGACGTCACGACTGCTCCATCAAAAGCAAGAGGCGCCCGTTACTCGACATCGTCCACTTTTTCTTTTGAATTAATTCCGGTTTTATAGTCCGCGTAGGTCGCCACAAACACACACACACACACACACACACACACACACACCACAGTGGTTCCTCGGATGCTGTGTGAAGTCGCCCTCCTCCTCCTCCTCCTCCTCCTCCTCCTCCCGCTCTCCTCCACACTGGACACCTGCTCTACTATTGGAAAATAATAAAGCGTCGCGCCACTCAACCGCGCGTTGCGTCCTCAAATAAAGCGACCTTTTAAAAGCGTCTTTCAGCCAGACGGGAACACGGCGGAAAGTTTTCCAAATAAAGGACGCAGGACCCGCTAAGCCACGGCGTCCATCACTTCCCCGACTAAGCGCCGCTTTATTTATTTTCCTCCCGAAACTCCAACAAAACTTCAATTCACGGTCACTCGGCGTCGCTGATTGGTCGAGACTTTCCGGAGAGCGGCGCTTCCGCTGTCGCCATTGGACAGTCGAGTGGGAAAGGGGGCGGTGCCACGCCAGCCTTGGGGGGGGGGGTTACGACCGCGCGGTGTGGTAAACAGCGCCCCCTAGCCTCCCCCCGCGGAGACAGCCTCCACAGCTCAGGCTCACACACTAACTAGCAGGTGGGGACTGACTGTACTAGTGGGGGGGGGGGGGCACTCAACATTATGTTTAATGCAGACAAACGACAACACTATACGACCTGAGAATGTGTTGTGAACAAAGAACGGAAGTGAGACCCTCGGTTAACCTAAATAACTGTCCTGGATCAGTGTGTTGTCGTCGTGTACCGCGAGCCTATAACTAGTGCAGTCAATAAATGGCACATTACCATTAAAGCCTACGACAGTATGACCTCATATATTATCACCTCTAGAAATCTCCCGGGACACTTTCGACACCAACCGCCTAACCTCATACTGCATTTCACTATCTGACCACTGCCTGTCGGCCTGATCTTGGTTGCCTATCATGTCGGCCTATCATCTCTCTGCTTTGATTTCCATCTGTGGTGTTCATTCTGTAACTAACCTTAGAAGGTTAGCGGTATCGGTCCGTACGTACCACCAGGATCCAGGAGCACAGAAAATATATTTCATTATGAGTTTCTTTCTTCTTCTTCTTTTCTCACAAAGCTAAACGACCTCAGCCCACACCCAGCCTAGCCCACTCTCCTGTTTTTGTCAAACTAAATCAAAATCCATAACACACACACACACACACACATACATACAGACACACAGACACACACACACACACACACACACACCTCCCTCACCACCACCACCACCACCCTCCACTGAGATTGTCACTGTCACAGTTTTTTTGTCCTTCTGCCAAGCCAGCTCTGCATGTACCGCAAGTCCAGCAGTCTTCGCTGACACTCATCCAAAATTGCAACCCATTCGATATTCTTCTCGTCGTTTTGAGTCAGTTCAGTGTCCTATATTCCAAAAAACACCTGTGACCTCGTCCATCTTTCTTACCCAGACAGTGTCTGGTTTCCTTTGGGGGGGATGGGGAGGCGCTGGGGGGCAGTGGAGGGGAAGCCACTTTTGTAAGTCATGCAGCAGAGACACAAACCTCCACACATAGTTATTCTACTTGTTATTTCCTTCGCTCTGGTCTTATACATTACTTCAATAAACCTTAATTACTTTGCTCAAGTGTTTGTCCCGATGCAGACAGGTCAAAGAACATTTCTCTAATGATATGTTGATGAATTTAAGGTGGAATATTAAGAGAATTAGCTTCACGGGGGTGGCATTCTCTGGCACCGCGGTCTAAATTATCAAATCAAAAGAGGTGTGAGCAGCCTATTAGGAGAGAAACGTTGGGTAATGACTTGTCTAGATTACATTTTTTATTTTTTCAAGTGCAGCTACATAAATGAGGCTAATATTTAACAGATCTCTACTCGAAAAAGATGTATTAAGGGGTTCTATTTTGGATTCAACAAGTTATATGCAAGGTTGTCAAGAACAAGACTCACCACTCATTATTCGGATTCTAAGCGTCCTCATAAGGCACCTAAGCAAATCCAATCTTTATATTAAATTTTTAATATTTGATACGGCAACATACTTGGTCAATAAAACATGTATGACATAGCCTACTGATATTTTGCAATGGTCAAAAGTTGTCTGATTAAAATTATAAATGTTATTATATACATACAGTGTATATACTGTATATAAATTGTTATCGTTAGGCTTTCTGCATAGAATCAGAAAATATAGGACATAGAGAACACACACTAAGGACTTTTCTTTTAAACTTACATGGCTAAATATTGAGAGGTTCTAATCCCGGGTCCAATTTGGCTACAAATTACCTGTGTCTCCAATACAATTACCCCTCAATCTTCCACCTTTAATTCATTCACCGCTGTCCACTAACACAGCATCATATTTCTGCTGCTCACTCCGCAACTAATAGTTACTACAACTATACGATATCACCATCTATCACATTACAGTCCCTTCATGTTATTGCTATAATCATTGTCTCATTGGTCTGTGCATTTAATTATCTCCTGTGGCGTGGGGTAGCGTTTGCCTAGGAGATAGTGAAACAACCCACCCAACCACAATTAGTAGTAAACTGAAAGAGATTATACATCTTATCTATGTATATAGTATATATATATATATATATGTATATATATATATATATATATATATATATATAGTCTGTGTGTATGTGTGTGAACCTACAAGCTTGTGTTTTACTTGCTCTGTCATATGCATCTGGCCACCCTGCCGTTCAGACAGATTTGAAGCGCACCTGGTCCAGGTGGGACCAATCACAATCTAATATCGGGCGGGATTGATACACCATTGAGGCATTCTCGTGAACAGCCAAGATGGCTGCCACTGATGTGGAACGGTCTATTGAGTCAAATATTGGTATACTGGATGGTATGGTGTTTTCTAAAAAAAAAAGAAACAACAACCACACTTGAAGCTTTCGTTGATAAGAAAGCTGCATTTGCCGTACTTGCCGACAGGGTTTGGGTTGAAGTTTACTTTACCTACGCGCTCAAGTTTCTCAAGTTTCTCACGTTTCTCACGTTTCTCAAGTTTCTCAAGTTTGATGAACTCTGATTGGTTATAGGTTCATCCAATTGCGTGCAGAGGCATTTTGGTCTGTGCCCGCTGATAACACCCCTTTGGAAATCGAAAATGAACTGAGAGGTTCCAGACTAATATGCATTTGTGAATTGGTCTGGGGATAGTGTGTGTGTTGTGTTGTGTGTGTGTGTGTGTGTGTGTGTGTGTGGTGTGTGTTGTTGTGTGTGTGTGTTGTGTGTTGTGTGTTGTGTGTGTGTGTGTGTGTGTGTGTGTGTTGTGTGTGTGTGCGTGTGCGTGCGTGTTTCATGTGCGCTTTTAGCGAGCGCATGTACTCACGCGTGGATCTGCTATTTAATTTCAGATTGGCTCGCATTCTATGACCTCGCCTGGATCCAAATGGCCTATCAGCAACCTCAATTCTCTCAAGCGAGCCGCGCCGTCCAGTAAGAGCTTAGCCAGGCATCCGTTATAAGCTCAGCCAATAATACGCTGTCATATTAAAACCAAATCACCCTGACAGATACACTCGACGTGACTAAGCCCCGCGCGGAGATCCTTGACCGGGGCCGCGTGCGAAACCTTCGGAGAAACTATGCTAACTTTCCATCAGCATGCTTGTGATGCTGTCGTGTACTTTTTAAAGGAGATAAAGAGGGTTTCTTGAGTATGCGTGACCCGTGAACATGCACTACATTTAAATGCAGTCATCTCGTCGTAATGAAGCCGACGAGTGTGTTTTTCCCCCCCCTGTCCATTACCAGTGTTCACATTAGTGGCACGGGTACCGACAAGGTCCCCCCTGGGTCTGCAGGGCCTCTGCCCAACAGGACTGTCGTCCATAATGGAGGAGCATAACATGGACTGCGTGGAACAGCCTGCAGTCGTGGGTCTGTCCACCGCCGCACCAACGGTGAGCATTAATCACAGAGCCGCTGGAGTCACACCCAGCGGCTATGTGACAGCCGGGCTGCAGGGGTAGGAGGATAACTTATGTACGAGGAGGTGAGGTTATCTGATGAGAGGAGGAGGAGGAGGAGGAGGAGGGGGAAGAGGATGGGGGTGGGGAAGAGACAGTAAAATGCTGCCGTCACTTAAAGTCCAAAATGAAAGATCGATGAGATTATTTAAATGTGCTCCGCAGGACGAGAGTTGGCTCGTATAAAGCCCAAGCATTTATGAGTAGGGGTGTGGGCATCGATTGACTTAGAGCAAGAAGGGAGGAGGGGGGGGGTGGGAGAGAGAGGGCAGATGAGGGAGAGGGGGGAGGGAGGAAGGAGGAGGGGGGAAGAGGAGGAGGGGAGGGGAGGGGAAAAGAGGCGACAGAAGGGGGGGAGAGCGCATGAGTGAGAGGTGGAGTCGAGAGCTCAGGTTGGCTCAAGACCGGCTCATGGATTGAATCCTATTTCTGCTCCAATCAAAAGCTGCTCCCAGTGAAGGCAGCTGGGAGGAGGGCAGACGGCCCCAATGTTTACAGCTTTCATTCAGGGCCCACTGATCAAATCAATCCTTCAGCCAGACCCCACACAACACACACACACACACACACACACACACACACACACACACACGACACACACACACAACACACACACACAACACACACACCACACACACACACACACCACACACACACACGACACACACTCCCTCTAACTCACACTCACGCACAAAGTACATCCAATTTGCTTTGCGTCTACTAACACACCAGACACCCACATCCACACACACACTTAGCAGCAGCAGCAGTAGTAGCAGTAGCAGCAGTGAGGATGGGTCTAAGCAGAGGGAGTCCAGGGGCCCCGGTGCTGCAGCGGAGACCTTGACATTAGAGATAGGACGGAGCTGACGCTGCAGCAGCCTCGCTATTGTCCTCCTCCTGTCGCTGCCACCTCCTCCTCCCTGCTCCTCCTGCTTCTTAGCACTGAGACTGAAGGGCCGAGTGACACGCATCCACCCAGGCTTCCCCGGCCGCTTAAACACTCTCCCTCACTCCTCCCTCCTCCTCTCCTCACCCCCACCCCCGCCTCCCTCCTTCCCTCCCCCTCCTCCCTCCTCACCCTCCTCCTCCTCTCAGCTCCTCTCCTCTCCCCCTCCCTCCCCCACGCTCTCGATTTGTATGGACACATTCCTGTTTGTCTGTCTGTTCTCGTACTCTACTCTGCTTCGATCTCCTACCGACCTCCAGATGATCTCCTTATCTCCTACATCAACACACGCTACCTGACGCAACACACACATCTAAAGCGCTCAACAACGCTCAGTGCAATTACTACTGCCAACCGCCACTTCTGTCTCCACAACGTAGAGAACACACACAACGTGACACAACGTACGGAAAATTATGAAGCATAGGCAACCAATAGGGAACCATCAAACCGCATGAAAGCCTTTAGAAGCCGAAAATGGAAAAGGCGCAAGACGAGCTTTATCTGACAAGGCAGAAGTCATTAAACGCGCCCCCTTGTGGCGAGACGGATACGGTGCCTTTCGCAATACGGCCGCGAAATTACCAAATATAAATTGTGTTTGGCGTAGTGTTTGTCTTACACACACAGGCAAGAGTCGGCGATTAATCCACCTTTCATAACTGTTAAATGTTGGGATTTTTTCCAACTTGGCTGCAGACATGATAGCGGACCGCCACAAGAGGCACCTCCGCAGTCGACAGTAAATCACGTGACCTCAGCAGTGGAAAGTTAATTATGAAGTTGCGAAAAAGTCACCGATTATTTTCAATGTTTTGTGAGTTTTAATTAAATATATTCAGTAATCAATGTATTTATTGGATTATTTCATTCCTACCTATTTATTAAACAATGTAAATGTAATCATGATGAAATAATGTATTTTTCACACAGTTGTGCTGTCCTAAATAGTGCACCTTTTCGAGAGGGCAAAATATTGAAGGCTGAAGTTGGCTACCTTTTCGCCAGCTCCTTATCTCAAATTGTATGTCCACCTTAAATGGCCTCAATAATGTGATTTGGCATGTAGATGACTCATTTAGTGAGTAGCCTATTGAGAAATAAGATAAGCTAGAACTTTATTGATCCCGAAGGAAATTATTGTGCTGGGTTGCATAGAAATAGAATAAAACAATAGAGAAATGAACAGTAGAATAATAAAAAATAATATAACAGATTAAGAAATAAACATGAGAAATAATACAAAAATAATAACAGATTACCACTTTACAGTAAGTCTAAGTCCTAGGAGAAGTATAAAAATATAGGTAAGATAAGATATTCAGTCAGCAAAAAGATTATCCTGTTATCCTATGTTATCCTGTTATGAATATTCTGTTTTCAGAAAAACACAACAAACATTGACTGTCCAGTTAGCAAACGTGAACAAGATGACCCAGACCGACCGAGCCAGACATGGCTATTGAAATTAATTATGAGGCTGTGGCTGAGAATAAAGACACACACACACACACACACACACACACACACACACACAGAGAGACACACACACAACACAAGACTCAGACAGACACTGCAGATGCTGAGCGAAAAGGGTAACTGTTTGGCTAATAGCTGTTTAATTAATACTGTGTGTGTGTGGGGGGGGGGGAAAGCAGGTCATAGACTGAGGATTATCAATGCTCAGAGGCTCAGAGGCCAAGCAGACACACACACACATTGCATGCATCAATACCCCTGAACGTAGTTAGCATGCTGGTGTCATTGAGTCACTGCAATTAGCCCACCCCACTTATTTCTTGTGGAAATTCAAGAGACTTTATTGCCATGTGTAGCCATTACAATGTAATTATAGCTCTCGAATACTATAATAAAATTCATTAAGACTGTATATGATGCTGTTATTCCTGCTAAAAAATGTGTTGTCTTGACCTTATTTCTTTAACCTCAGGCTCTGTGACCGGCGGCACTTGCAAGGAGCTGGCCTCCCAGAAGGCCCTGGACGTGGTTCCTCGAGCTTCCCTCAAGGCCGAGTTTGTTGACATCATCAACGCCAATATCTAGATGGTGATGCGTGTGTTCCTCTGAAGGCTTCAACGCGAAAGGCTGAGTTTTAGGTTGACGATGATCACCCGCAATCCCCCCATGCGTACAGCACATCGGTGCTGCCTGTGCTGATGCATCATAAGTAGGCTACTGGTGCCCACGCTGACACGCTCCCGCCACAATTGACAGCAGTCAGCCCATGTCGCCTCTCATTCGCGCTACGCATAATCGATGTTCTAACCCGTAGTTCTTCATGCTCTCTGAGTTTCCGTATGAACCTCGACACGTAGAACCACCTTGTCCTCCTCACCCTTTATACTCAAGTAGTTGTGATGATGATGTAATTCCCTCTGTTCCTCTTTTTGGTTTTTGGTATTTTGTTGTTAAGAAAAGGGAAAAATCTGACATCACAGGAGGACTTTGATTTGATTGAATGACAATCCTGACGTATGTCATAAATGAGTCACATTTTCAGACATGTTGATAATAAGGGGAAGAGGGCCACGGCATGTATTGAAACATTGCACTTTGGACACAATGACACTACAGTCTGCATACCATGTTGAGAGGTTAAGACGAAAATAATATTCATATTATATATGTTCATATTTAAGTAGCTTTTCCTTTGGAAATACATTCCATAGTCCAACTGGACAGTTAGTTAGTTTGGCTCTCTAAATACAGAGTAGAAAATTTGTAGAAACCTCTCATATATGGAGAGAGATAGGGGCCTCTACAGGACTAAGATTAGTCGCTAAATAGAGCCATCTAGAGACCAAATAACGTTATTGCGACCATTTAAGATGATTTGAAAAGCTATTTTACTATTCTATTACACTACATCTACACGAATCATAACTATTTTACATTTACATTTACATTTAGGGCATTTGGCAGACGCTTTTATCCAAAGCGACTTACAAAGAGTACATTATGACGACAAAACGCTATAATCTCACTGGCCACTAGTGAGAATACAGTTGTGAGTCGGAGAGATGCTATTATGTACTGTATATCCCAAGATATAAGTCAACGCCATTGCGATATTGCACAAATAAGGAAAAAAAGTCACAACGGGCCGCAGCAAGTACAGCTGTGATTTTATTCAACAAGTAAGGGGGACTTCTATTTATAAGAAGTCTACTAGATAAATATTAAAGAGCAATTTTCCAACGTGTGGAGCAGTCTGTGGGTATACATCTATTCTGTATACAATATATACTAACGGTCTTGCTGTATTTGACACATTATAGGACCTACTTTGTGTTAAACAAATACAGAATTATATAACCATGGCTCAATTCAACACATGCTCAATAGTTGAATAATAATCTTATAGAAACTGTAAGCGAGTGCAATGCATGCTGGCTATGCAGATCCCAATCACTCTGGCGAGAGGACAGGAACACGTGGTTCTCACAGCCAAACAGAAACCGTAGATCCGCTGTCAAAGACTTAGCAGGCGTGTCGTGGTGAACCAATGGAGACCAATGGAGAGCAGTGGGAGCGGGGCGGAGGAGGGCTTTAGCGGCGCGGCTTCATATATACCGCGAGTCACTCCCGCCCTCCCCGCTCTCTCTGGTCGTCGGTACATCCTGGTGAGCACCTCTCAGTGTAAAAACTAAACGACCCACAAACACCGCAAACATGAGCAGGAAATTCTTCGTCGGGGGAAACTGGAAGATGAACGGAGACAAGAAGAGTCTCGGGGAGCTCATCCAGACCCTGAACGGCGCCAAGCTGGACGCCAACGTCGGTACGTTGCGTTTGTGACGCTTCCCGTTGATCCACTTCACACCGTCTTAACGCTTTCATCGTTAAGCCGGCGTCGGCTGTGCGTGTTCGTGAGACCGCTTCGGTGTGCGATGGTCGCCGCCCGGTGCGGCGGCGGCGGTCGATGTACACGTGTGCGGTTCCCATCGCGCCTCCTCTGCCACCCTCCTCTTCCTCGCCCCGCGGTTCTCCGAGTCCCGAGGTCCCGACGAGAGACGCCTCGGAAGCGCCGGCCCTCCGACGCTCTGCGCTCAGTCCACGGCGCGCGGGAAAGCAGCGCTCCCGGTGCACAAAGTTGTGCGTTACATGGAAATAGTCGAAGATGTGTTGATTCATGGAAGAATATAGTGGTTGAAACGAAAATGCAAAAATAGAGGCGTCTATCTCTTATGACTACGCCTGGATTCGACTTATTGTCATTGTTGATTGTTGTAATTTGGTCAATCTATGATCATGCAGCATATGCGTGTCGGTGGGAGTGCGTTCCGGGCTGCACGTACAGCTGTTATCGTCTCACATGTCGTGAAATGCCAACCCAAGGGTAGACCTTGTCTTGAGAGATGTGCCGTATTGTGGGAGCATGTCGCTCAGGTGGGTAGCACGTCAAGTTTCCATGGTGTTCTGCGATAGCGTGCGCATATGTCGCCATGATTCACATTTCGAGACGGTGATAAATACAAAGACTATAGAAAAACAACAAAATCTAACAGACTATAGGAGGGTGTGTATGGTGAGAGGGGCTAATTGCAATGACAGCGGTATAGGGAGCAGCGAGAGAGCCGACAGAGGGATACGATGTTAAATAGGATCACCGAGTCGATGCTGTTCTGCTCGGGTTCCTGCTCCCGGTGCATGGAGCTTCATACTACCGCACGCACTTTTTTAGCGGTCTATATGCGCCGGGATGATTAGTTTGGATCCACGATGGATCTATTTGACTAACAGTATGTACTCAACACATGCGACATCCGACATATAAGTCATAGATCATTAATCTAGCATAATCAATGATCCACTTATCCATCTCTGGAAATGGAGGCGGAGTCGCTGTGCTCGGTATGACGCTCCAAAGCTACTATACACTTTTATCTCTGTTTTTCATAGTACAACCAGACAATCTATTACAACCAATCTCATGTACACACAGTTTCAAGTATCACAACAGCCAGCCACTCTACAAAAAAAAAAATCAATGCGCTGTTGTGTTGAGTCTGTGAATACCAACGCTTGTCTACAAACAATCTGGACAGGTCTTTGCCGAAAAAGTCTTTGGAAAAAAAAGGTGCAATTTGTAGACAAGTCCGCAATCTGAACAGATCTAAATGAGACACCTTAATTAACGACCGATTTAACTTAAGCCGTAGCAGCCTAGTTATTCTGGCTTTAAATCAATTGAAGTCAATGTCCAAATGGATAGAAAATCCTCTCCCATGGGGGCTGCCTGGTCTCTTGTTTGTTTGTTTGTTTGTTTGTTTTTTTCTTTCCTATGTTGTGCACTTGGTCTCAGGTTACAACACACACACGAGATGATACGGTACTTAATATAACTTCATACAAGTCACCGGTACCTCACGGCAGACAGACAGGCAGGCAGACTGTCTCCCACTCCGCTACTGCGACAGACAGACAGACAGACAGAGAGACAGGCAGGCAGCCGTCCGCGTTATCGCGATATGACGTCACGACTGCTCCATCAAAAGCAAGAGGCGCCCGTTACTCGACATCGTCCACTTTTTCTTTTGAATTAATTCCGGTTTTATAGTCCGCGTAGGTCGCCACAAACACACACACACACATCCACACACACACACACCACAGTGGTTCCTCGGATGCTGTGTGAAGTCGCCCTCCTCCTCCTCCTCCTCCCGCTCTCCTCCACACTGGACACCTGCTCTACTATTGGAAAATAATAAAGCGTCGCGCGTTGCGTCCTCAAATAAAGCGTCTTTCAGCCAGACGGGAACACGGCGGAAAGTTTTCCAAATAAAAGGACGCAGGACCCGCTAAGCCACGGCGTCCATCACTTCCCCGACTAAGCGCCGCTTTATTTATTTTCCTCCCGAAACTCCAACAAAACTTCAATTCACGGTCACTCGGCGTCGCTGATTGGTCGAGACTTTCCGGAGAGCGGCGCTTCCGCTGTCGCCATTGGACAGTCGAGTGGGAAAGGGGGCGGTGCCACGCCAGCCTTGGGGGGGGGGGTTACGACCGCGCGGTGTGGTAAACAGCGCCCCCTAGCCTCCCCCCGCGGAGACAGCCTCCACAGCTCAGGCTCACACACTAACTAGCAGGTGGGACTGACTGACTGTACTAGTGGGGGGGGGGGGGCACTCAACATTATGTTTAATGCAGACAAACGACAACACTATACGACCTGAGAATGTGTTGTGAACAAAGAACGGAAGTGAGACCCTCGGTTAACCTAAATAACTGTCCTGGATCAGTGTGTTGTCGTCGTGTACCGCGAGCCTATAACTAGTGCAGTCAATAAATGGCACATTACCATTAAAGCCTACGACAGTATGACCTCATATATTATCACCTCTAGAAATCTCCCGGGACACTTTCGACACCAACCGCCTAACCTCATACTGCATTTCACCATCTGACCACTGCCTGTCGGCCTGATCTTGGTTGCCTATCATGTCGGCCTATCATCTCTCTGCTTTGATTTCCATCTGTGGTGCTCATTCTGTAACTAACCTTAGAAGGTTAGCGGTATCGGTCCGTACGTACCACCACCATCTCTACCACCAGGATCCAGGAGCACAGAAAATATATTTCATTATGAGTTTCTTTCTTCTTCTTTTTTTCTCACAAAGCTAAACGACCTCAGCCCACACTCAGCCTAGCCCACTCTCCTGTTTTTGTCAAACTAAATCAAAATCCATAACACACACACACACACACACATACAGACACATACAGACACACACACACACACACACACGTACACACACACACACACACCTCCCTCACCACCACCACCGCCACCCTCCACTGAGATTGTCACTGTCACAGTTTTTTTGTCCTTCTGCCAAGCCAGCTCCACATGTACCGCAAGTCCAGCAGTCTTCGCTGACACTCATCCAAAATTGCAACCCCATTCGATATTCTTCTCGTCGTTTTGAGTCAGTTCAGTGTCCTATATTCCAAAAAACACCTGTGACCTCGTCCATCTTTCTTACCCAGACAGTGTCTGGTTTCCTTTGGGGGGGATGGGGAGGCGCTGGGGGGCAGTGGAGGGGAAGCCACTTTTGTAAGTCATGCAGCAGAGACACAAACCTCCACACATAGTTATTCTACTTGTTATTTCCTTCGCTCTGGTCTTATACATTACTTCAATAAACCTTAATTAGTTTGCTCAAGTGTTTGTCCCGATGCAGACAGGTCAAAGAACATTTCTCTAATGATATGTTGATGAATTAAGGTGGAATATTAAGAGAATTAGCTTCACGGGGGTGGCATTCTCTGGCACCGCGGTCTAAATTATCAAATCAAAAGAGGTGTGAGCAGCCTATTAGGAGAGAAACGTTGGGTAATGACTTGTCTAGATTACATTTTTTATTTTTTCAAGTGCAGCTACATAAATGAGGCTAATATTTAACAGATCTCTGCTCGAAAAAGATGTATTATCTTAGAGGGTTCTATTTTGGATTCAACAAGTTATATGCAAGGTTGTCAATGACAAGACTCACCACTCATTATTCGGATTCTAAGTGTCCTCATAAGGCACCTAAGCAAATCCAATCTTTATATTTAATCTTCAATATTTGATACGGCAACATACTTGGTCAATAAAACATGTATGACATAGCCTACTGATATTTTGCAATGGTCAAAAGTTGTCTGATTAAAATTATAAATGTTATTATATACATACAGTGTATATACTGTATATAAATTGTTATCGTTAGGCTTTCTGCATAGAATCAGAAAATATAGGACATAGAGAACACACACTAAGGACTTTTCTTTTAAACTTACATGGCTAAATATTGAGAGGTTCTAATCCCGGGTCCAATTTGGCTACAAATTACCTGTGTCTCCAATACAATTACCCCTCAATCTTCCACCTTTAATTCATTCACCGCTGTCCACTAACACAGCATCGTATTTCTGCTGCTCACTCCGCAACTAATAGTTACTACAACTATACGATATCACCATCTATCACATTACAGTCCCTTCATGTTATTGCTATAATCACTGTCTCATTGGTCTGTGCATTTAATTATCTCCTGTGGCGTGGGGTAGCGTTTGCCTAGGAGATAGTGAAACAATGGGATTCCTGTGGTTTAAGTGTACACGGTATACCGGTAGAGTGTGTGCCCTCCCCTTGATATGACAGAGAGAGAGAGAGAGAGAGAGAGAGAGAGAGAGAGAGAGAGAGGGCGAGGATGGAAAGAGATTGATGTTAGAACCAGCAAATAGTGGAGATTTCGATATTATACTGC
>PIJE02001806.1:82360-84860 GCA_002895965.2 Coryphaenoides rupestris
TCTCGCTGTATCTCTAGATAGAAGACATTAGATGTATATCTAGATAGAAGACACTAGATCTAGCTGTATCTCTCTAGATAGAAGACACTAGATCTAGCTGTATCTCTCTAGATAGAAGACATTAGATCTAGCTGTATCTCTCTAGATAGAAGACATTAGATCTAGCTGTATGTCTCTAGATAGAAGACACTAGATCTAGCTGTATCTCTCTAGATAGAAGACATTAGATCTAGCTGTATATCTAGATAGAAGACACTAGCTTTAGCTGTATCTCTAGATCAGGCCTGGCCAACCCGCGGCTCCCGAGCGCATGCGGCTCTTTGTCTGGTTTCATGGCTCTTACGTTCATATCGAATTTTGTGTTTTTTTTATGGCTGTCAAAGTTAACGCGTTATCACAGATATTGCGCCAAGGATGCGCAATGACGCTACCGTGAGGCGGGGGGTCCGTTAATTCGCGGTTCTGATGGGGGGGGGGGGTGGGGGTGCTCCGAATTACGGAACACCCCCCCCCCCCGAATTTACGAGATAAGACTAAGAAATATTGTTGGTGTGTGTGAGAGGAAGAGATGGGGAGATGTTCATGTGTGTATGATGTGGCTCTTTGCAGTAACACAGTAAAGGCTCTTCGTCTCTGACTGGTTGGCCACCCCTGTCCTATAAGAACCATGAGCAGTGAAAACGTCTCATAATGATCACCAAACGGCATTAGAATTACAGTAACATTCAGAAAAAAACTAATATTCAAATTAGTATTTTTTTTTCAAGCTTCAGGCACCAGCACGCCAATAACATCACATTAGAATTAAGAAAAAATGTTTAAATGTTTTTGCTATTCCTTTTTAAACACCAGGCACCAGCATGGGGCGCCAATTACATCACATTGGAATAAAAAAAAAAAAAAGTAAATGTTAGCGCCACAGATGAGATTCGAACCCGCGTCTTTATCAGAATCACGAATATGTTGGTTGGCGGCGGCCGTCCTATGGCGCTTCTCGCCAGCCCCACCCACCACCTTGACAGCCGCCTCGGCCAACCGAGAAATAGATAGAAGACACTAGATCTAGCTGTATCTCTCTAGATAAAAGAAACTAATTCTAGCTGTATCTATAGATAGAAGACACTAGATCTAGATGTATCTACATAAAGACACTAAATGTATCTATAGATAGAAGACACTAGATCTAGATGTATCTACATAAAGACACTAAATGTATCTCTGGATAGAACACGCTAGATCTAGATGTATCTCTAGATAGAAGACACTAGATCTAGATGTATCTCTCAAGGTAGAAGACACGAGATCTAGCTGTATCTCTAAATAGAAGACACTAGATGTATCTATAGATAGAAGACACTAGATCTAGATGTATCTACATAAAGACACTCAATGTATCTCTCGGGATAGAAGACGCTAGATCTAGATGTATCTCTAGATAGAAGAAACTAGATCTACATGTATCTCTAGATAGAAGACACTATATGTACAGTAGATTTATCTCTAGATAGAAGTCACTGGATTTAGATGTATCTTTAGATACAAGACACTAGATCTAGATGTATCTAGATAGAAGACAGTAAATTGATCCCTAGACAGACCTCACTAGATCTAGGTGTATCTAGATAGAACAGACTAGATGTATCTAGAAGAACAGAAGATTCTAGGTCGGGGCAGACCCAGACATCCACCCTCCACCCTTGTAACTCCTTGCTCCGCCACCTGAAAACTTTCACTATACCTCACCAGTCCTGAGCTTATTCACCATTTGGTTTCCCTGCACTCTCTCATCTCGGTGGCGATGACAAATGACGAAGCCATTCTTTCTTCTCTTTTCTGTCCCATTTTGCCCCAGTCCTTGTGCTGAAAGAATGGCTGCCTGTGGAGGCCCAATAGGATAATGTTTCTGCTCTGCAATGTCTATTAGGGCACGGTGTGCCTTAAGAAACCATACAAATCTGTGTGTATGTGCGCTTTTTGTGTGTGTGTGTGTGTGTGTGTGTGTGTGTGTGTGTGTGTGTGTGTGTGTGTGTGTGTGTGTGTGTGCGCATGGCCACACTTTCATGTATATTAATGGAACGTGTCTGTAATATGTTATACAAAAAAGGGGGGAAAACTGTACATTTCAATGTCTCATTATGAAAAAAACACACTTTATTACCCCTGTGAGAAAAGTGATTTTCCATGTCACACAGACCTTGGCACAGAGTGCCATTCAACAGCGGAATATGCTTAACAGATTTGTGACTCCAGCAACTATAGCGTTCTTTGAAGCCTTAATTTACTCATGAAACTATTTCCAGCAGCCAGTTTAAAATCATATCGTGGCTCAGTGTTGAAGGTAAGATTGTCTGCAGCATTGTAGCTAAGCTGATTTCCCCATGGATACATAGACACTTCAGGTGGCACCCCTGGGGTACCAAGCTGTCTGGAGCACACAGGCGTGGCCACACAGCTCCCCACAGGAGCTTAGGAGGAGGGTAGGGGGTGATCTGGTGGTGCT
>PIJE02001806.1:89860-97360 GCA_002895965.2 Coryphaenoides rupestris
TATTTAAACCACTGACACTGTATATTAGTATGCACTTTACTGCCTCATTTGGCACTAATGTTAGACGCCCAACTTCTTTTCGCGTACTGTACTTGTGCTGTTGCAATGACAATACATTTGAATCTAATCTAATCTAATCATGTGGCTTCTTTGAGGCTCCTACAAAGACACAGCCAGGTAGGTAGTGGTGTTGAAAGGTCTGGCTGGCTGACTTAACCTGCGGTGCACTGATTAGAGAATGCATTACAGGTTTGTAGCCCAACCCACCCTAGACTCTTAACTGGGCCAGGTGAGTCTGCAGCCCCACCCACCCTAGACTCTAACTGGGCCAGGTGAGGCTGCAGCCCCACCCACCCTAGACTCTAAATGGGCCAGGTGAGGCTGCAGCCCCACCCACCCTAGACTCTAACTGGGCCAGGTGAGGCTGCAGCCCCACCCACCCTAGACTCTAACTGGTGAGTTTATCGGCATTAAATACAATCAGATGAGACTTATTATATTCCCATGAATAGGGCAGTCGAGTCTACGGAGGGATTTGCGAGGACGAGGTAGCGTCCTCTTCATCCCTTGCAGCTACCCTTTATTGTTACATGTGATGTGCACACACACACCCACACACAAACACACACACATGCACACAATGGAATACACAAATTAATGTGGGCGCAAAGAGAGAGAGAGAATGAGATTTATTCTCCCGTTGTGTAAACCAGTGCTCTTGTTAGAGGGGTGAAGGAGTACACGCACACACGCACGCACGCACGCACGCACACGCACACACGCACACACACACGCACGCACACACACACGCACACACGCACACACACACCATTCACAACACCAGCCCAGTTTTGTCTTCTCAGCCCTTTGAGAACATTGTCTGCTTCAGGCAACAGAACTGAGTGCAGATAGAAGAAGAGAGGCAAATAGAGAGAGTGTTCAAAAGGATAGAGGATGAGAGAGGAGAGAGAGAGAGAGAGAGAGAGTGAGAGAGCGAGGCCTGAAAGAGAAACAGGTTTAACATTTAATCAGAAGGGTTAATAGCATTTTTAGATATCAACAATTGCTTTTTGACGACATAGAATTCCAAGCCAACATATCCATAATGTTATTTTGACTTGCAGCCATTCTAATTATAGATATCTACACTTCATTTCTCATTAGTTGTATGATAGTCTTGACATCCGGTGTCAATAAAAAGCACAGGCACAATAACAATAGCTGAGTTGAGGACGGTTCATTTGCTTTTTCTCAAATTATGAAACAAAAAATGTAATCTTTTTAACCAAAAGAAATGTAATGAAACTTCTGAGGACTCAACTCAACTCAACTCTATAATTACATAAATTAAAGATACCGGTAAATTAGCTTTGACTAATTAAAACATAATATATACATCAACATATTTATGTCAAAATTGTTCCACAAATATTTTAAATGTAATTTCCACATCATGCATATCACCTTTCCAGAAACCTCACGCCTTATTGAATTTGTATGCTGTGTGTGTGTCTGTGTGTCTGTGTTGTGTGTGTGTGGTGTGTGTGTGTGTGTGCGTCTGTGTGTGTGTGTTCGAGTGTGTGTGTGTGTGTGTGTCCTATCAATGTCTTGAATTATCACTTGCTTTTGAGATAATTGTGTGACAAAGTTTTTGACATTTAGCAATCCTACTGGGATCCCTACAAGTGATACGCAGATAAACTTATGATTGCATATTTGTGAAAAATAAATGATGTCTTATCCCTGTTTCTTAGCATTAAATCCTGCAAAAAACACAGATTTAAACGCACATCTAGCTGCGGCAAACGTTGTGAAAGACAACAACGCAACTGTGGTTTTATCCTTAAAACTTTTTTTAAATATTAGCACGTTTAATGAATCCTGGGGAGACCGCAGGTATAATCCTCTCTCAGGTGAGGCGATGCCCACTGCTGTGAGTCAGAAGAGACTTATCAGACACCTAGACCCCCCCCCACACACACACACACACACACACATACACACACACACACACACACACACACACACACACACACACACACACACACACACACACACCAGTCCTTATGCAGCGTATTAAACCTTCATACAGAATTATGAATGGGGTCGCTCTCGGCACACATGTGTTCAAATGGGGTTGTCAGCGTGGAACAAAGGCGGAGCAAGTCGTGCGGTCGCGGAGCCACAGGGCGCTCACACACCCCCCTGCTGAGTTCACTGCGAGCCCTCCACGGAGATCAAAGGTCCCCTCGTGACACTCTTCAGATCCAGAAACACACACACACACACACACACACATGCACACACACACACAAGCACATTTGCAGACACACGCACACACACACACGCAAGCACACACACGCACATTCATACACGCACATTCATACACACACACACACACACACACACACACACACTCAGAAATATGCAGACACACCTGTTTACAACTGTACACACACCCGTACACACACACACACAAGCACACACACACTCTCGTACACACACATGCACATACGTATATATGTATATGCACAAACAAACAGACAGTCAGGGAGACAGAGACACACACACATATGCACACACGCACGCGTATACACACACACACACACACACACACACACAATTTCCATTGGTTTGGTGATGGATTTCAAGAGTAGATATTTACGTTTTTATATATGTATGGATCACTGGTGCATACACACTACAAACGATCTTATAATGTCTACACTGTATATGTCTTTGTTCACAGGAAATAAAAAGGAGAAAACACACACACACACGCACACAAACAAACACACACACACACACACACACACAATCCAGTCTCCTCCTTGGACTCAGGGACCTCCATCTATCTTTCATTTCAAAGACAAAATATAATTTCGACTCACTTCAAAACCCAAGAAGAACCCAAGAGATGACAATAAAAAACTAGAAAACCGTGTGCTATTGTCTGTGTGACTGTCTGTGTGTGTGTGTGTGTGTGTGTGCGTGTGTGTGTGTGATAGTTTTATTTTTATTATGGACAAAGCCTCATATAGGCTTTGTTTGTAGTGTGTTTCAACATACCACACACACACACACACACATACCCACACATAGATATGTGTCGGCCATTTCCAAACCAGTGGAAATACTTTACTCTAATTTCCAGTCGCTTGGTGGACTTCGCATGGTGCCTCACTGCTAACTCCCGTTCTCCAGTCTTCAATTTGTGTTGAGATTGAACAGGCAGCACTAGAGAGGACCGCATGCTGAGGTCTGCTCTGCATGCAGGAGCCTCACATCCTCACACCTTCCAAACACAACTCACCTTCCAAACAACTCTGCTGAACAACAATGTGTTACCACACACACACACACACACACACACACACACACACATACACACACTCAGGCACATCCGCACACATGCACACAGCGGTCAGACACATAGTTACTTATACACACATGCACGCACGCATGCACACACACTCAGACGCACTCAGACACATACTTACATACACATGCACGCACACATGCATGCACACACACTCACAGGCACATACGTGCACACACACACACACACACACACACACACACACACACACACACACACACACACACACACACAGGCACATACTTGCATACACACATACACACGTGCACGCACACACACACACACACACACACACCACACACTCAAGCATATACTCATTGGTGCACACACGCACACACACACACACACACCGGAGAACATACTACACCGGAAGCCTCAGAACATACCGGTAAGCTGTATTCTAAACAGTGATGTTATTTAGCGATACATCTTTAATCAGAACATGGGACGCCACAGTCCCCTCCCTGTGGGGACAGGAGGGCTCGGGGATTCAGACACCAATAAAGGACATGAAAGAGCGAGAGAAACAATGTTATTAGAGGTGGCCGCCGTCGTCGTGGATACCAGAGCGGTTGATGATGATGTCAGGACAACATGGCGTCCGGTCACGCGGCGCTGGACAGCACAACTGACTCGCCAACACCAGCGAGCAAACACCCTCATGCACTCACATCCAAACCCACTGGTGTTAGTGTTCAATGACTAGTGCATGAAAACACCCAAGACTGCATTTGGAGGGTAGAGAATGAATGTATCCATGGTAATCCACAATCTATTAAAAATAGAATTGCAGCATTGTTAATTACTACCTTTGAGCAACTCACACACATGCCCGCACACACACACACACACACACACACACACACATGCCCTCTGTATATTCCTTTGAACAACACACAATACGTTGGCACGTGTGTGTGTGTGTGTGTGTGTACGTACAATATTGTTTCTTGAATTTCACTTCGACAAATCGGACACCTTTTGGATCCTTTTCTCGGTCAAAAGAGGAAGACCTTGACTGTACACACTGTCCTTCAGAACCCCTATCAGACCGGGAATAACTACTAATACCCTAATATAACTCCCCACAGAGCCCTTCATGTGTGCGTGTGTGTGTGTGTGGGTCCATTTGAACGAAGGGGGAGTATGCATTTCATTTTCACGGAATAGAAGACAAAGACACCATCGACCCTAATAATTACATTGTAACATGCCCACACATGGCTATAATTACACCCATACACACATAGCGACGTCTATAGGCACACGCACACACTCTGTATATTCCGGCTCCCCCTAAAACAAAAGTGTTCTTCATTAAAGCCGTTAACCCCACTACAAGGCGATAAAGGGTAATTACGTAGCTATCGTCAATTCAAACGAGTCCCCTTTTTCTTTGAGACCAGGAAGCATAGATAAGGCTATTTAATTAACTTAAGTGCTTCCATTCCATCACCTTTCAGTGCAGCGATTGGCTAACTGCAGATGAGAGTGCAGAAGAGAGATATATTACGTTGACATATTAAATCGTTGGCCATTGTCACATGCGGTCGTTTTCAGAGTTAAAGTTTAAGTCTCTGACGGACACAACGGCCCAACGTGGAATTACACACAGAGGTGAGGGGGGGGGGGGGCAGTGGGGGGAGAAGGGGGAGGGCGGGGGGGGTCAAACTGTGCTTGAGCATCTTTTCAGACTGCATCTCATTCACAACCCCCACACACACGCACACACACACACACACACCCGCCCCTATCCCCTGCAGAAAGCGAAACAAATTTTTATCCGACGTTTAATGAAAAGTAAATTAATATAGGAGCCGCTTTGATTGAACGATTTCCCATTACCCGGCGTCCGTAAGGAGATAAATGCTCCGGCCCTGATGGAAGCCTGCAATGCGATCGGCACCTGCCACGAACAGGCTACGCTTAGGTGCTCCTGTTCAAAGACAATCTCCCTCCTTGCCCACCGCGTTTAAATAGTTTATAAACTTCTTTTTTTAAATACATTCTTTTTTTTTTTCTGTTTTGTTTTCCTATTACCATTTCCTCATATATCCCCTTTTAACAAAGTTAAACAGGTTCCATTTATCCAACAATTATGCCGTTGGATACGTCCCTCTGGTAATTAAGCGGTCCACTGGAGGTTATAATATTTGTTGCCTTATTCCGGCTCAGACGCTGGATAAGCAGTGTTTCTTCCAGACGCGGCCGCCTCGGAGCGTCCGCGTCACGCCAGACATGACGGGACGTTTGTGTCTGAGAGTTAACTGTCGCCGTCATCCAGGCGCTCCGACCTCCATCAGTCTCACCACATAAATATTCAGTCAGCTATGTTGTTTGAATTGGCGGACGTGGCAGTAAACACCTCCCATACGCCATGACCACCAGGACACGGGGCGGGTGTTGGGTTAACAGGTTTATTGTCGGTGGTGAATGGGTGACATTTCCATGCTGTGTGTGTGTCTGGTGATGGGCAAGGCACCAGAGGTGAGCAGCCTCACCCCCTTAGCCCCAGACTCTAATCTGTGTGTGTGTGTGTGTGTGTGTGTGGTGTGTGTGGGGGGGGGGTTAGGTGAGGCTGCTTGAACCAGCCAGCAATCACACACACACACACACACAACACCCTACCCGCAACACGGCTGGGCAGAATCCCCTGCCAAAACATACCCCCCATCCAACAAATATAACAATAAACTGGACCTACCATACCCAAGGAAACCCAACATAAACTCTATACTGGGTAAAACCGATTGTCCCACCCCCTCCCTCCTCTTCCTCACCAGAGATGGGAGGCCCGGGGGTTGCTGCTGCGTTGGCAGATGAAGGTGTCGCTGGACTTGGCCAGAGCATAACTGTCTGGACAGCTGGCCCGTGCGGTAGCTCCACTCAAACCTGTGGCGTTTATTACATTAATTTTAGTATTGAACAATATTCAACACATACACAGAGTACACGCCAAACCCTCGACCGCCTCCCTCTGCAAAGATGTTTTCTTGGAATAATTTGATGTCCAATTTTTTACTTGGCTGCATCAAACAAGTCTGATTGTTTATTTTACTCTTCAATTGTAAGATGTGTTGTATGTGTGTGTGTGTATCGCTCTTTCTTCGTGGATGAAATCGCCTATCTCCCTTTCCAGAGGAGGAAAATGAAATGCTCTGCAGGTACATTGAGTGGATGCAGCAGCGTCCAGCCCCCCACAGCCACGCGATCCGTCTTGTAGTCCTGTTCACAGAGACACAGCAGCCCTGTTTCTACATGATTATTATTTTAGACGTCGCCCCTTTTACACACTAACTGTCACATTTTCCCTGCGGTCTCGTCTCATCCTCTTCATTTCACATTAATTATGGAAATATATCTGAATGGCTCTCTCAACCTCTTCTCTGTTATCCACTCCCCCACTTTCGTTCTCTCTCTCTCTCTCTCTCTCTCTCTCTCTCTCTCTTCTCTCTCTCCTTCTCTCTCTCTCTCTCTCCTCTCTCTCTCTCTGCTCTCTCTCCTCTCGTCTCTCTCTCTCTCTCCTCTCTCTCTCTCTCTCTCTCTCTCTCTCTCTCTACTCTGGGCTCTTTCTCTCTCGGCTCACCTGGGCCGATCATCATCAATCATCATTCATCGGCCATCTATCATCATCGATCCCATCATCATCATTTTCAGTGTAAATATTGTAAATATTAGAAATATTCTGATTCTGATCCCTCCAATTCTAGTTCTTTTTAGTATTATTTTACACATTCTGCTGAGCATCATCACCTTCATTTCACTGGCATATCCTTGTATGTGTATGTGACAAATACAGGTTCTGAATCTTGTATCATCATCGATCAGTCATCATCTTCAATCATTCATCTTCATCACCAGACTTCCTTTCAGGTTGACTTTTGAATGCTGTGCCTTTTGTCTCCCTCTCTCCCTCCCCTGTGTGCTTTGATGGTCTTCTTTAACCCGTCTGCTCTCGCTCTTCTCTCTCTCTCGCTCTCTCTCTTCTCTCTCTCTCTCGTTCCTCACCTAACCATTCCTTCTTCTATTGGATTTCTGCGTTCGTCCATTTCACTTCTTTCTAATTCCCTGCGTCATGCTAACAATGCGACTCAGGGCCACCGACTCCTAACTACTTTCAT
>PIJE02001807.1:0-90359 GCA_002895965.2 Coryphaenoides rupestris
TCTGAAAGGACAAAACTAAAACTGAACTGCAAGCTTACAGCGTTTTTATGATGTACTTAAACACTGAAAGTTCACAAGTGCAACAATCAAATGGTTGATAGCGACTCCACACATCAATTTACAGCAGCGCCGACACAAAAAGCTACAAAGCTCGCTAATTAGTTAAAATTCAAAGGTTTATTTGTCACCTATTTCAGTGTACAGGTACATTGAGCAGTGAAATGTTTTTTTCGCTAGGACCAGATTGCTACCGCGCCATCGTGTGATTAGCATAGCTAGGTGATTAGCCCATTGTAGCTAGTAGTTAGCAGATCTTAGGCTTATTTTCATTGTAAACACATCACTAACGTACTCACCCTGCTTTACATGTGCAGTAGGACTCCACGATTTTGTCCTGACGAATTTCAATGTGGAGTTTGTGAGGCGTTTGTGTCTTCCGCATAGATCACCAACACTTAGCATCAAGTTTTATGTTGTCGTCTGCTCCGTCCGAAATCCGAATGTCATGGATATATCCTTGTGTCAAATAGTTCAGGCCTTTCTGTAGAACTCTCTTAGATAAAGTAGCGGCATTTGGCAAATAACTTACAGCGATATTGTCAGGAATCCTTGAGAGAGAATCATCAGCAGGGGGGCGTTGTTCAGTGGACATTTCGGTAACATGCTGCAGAGCTGTGGGAAAGCTTGTGGGACATAGCAACAGTAACTAGGGGGGGCGGGACTTGCCGTTTGAATAGGAAAGGTCTATTGGGGCTTGTGAACGCTGATCGGCGAGTGCTGACGACGCCATGTGTACGGTTGGTTGCCTGCAGGACAGGGACACGCAGAAGATCCAGTGGATCGACCGCTTCATAGAGGAGCTGCGCACCAACGACAAATGGGTGATCCCTGCCCTGAAGCAGATCCGAGAGATCTGTAGCCTGTTTGGAGAAGCCCCCCAGAATCTAAGGTAAAGTGATGCATAGAAGACTCTAATCCTCTCCTCGCAAGAATCAAGTTGTATGCTTGAAACTTTAAAACTTTAAGATCGCTGCACAAGCTGATGGTTAGAATAGTAATGATGGCTATAAATACAAATGTATATTTATCTTGATGATCATAGGAAACGTAATTTATAATTCTATTAACTGTTGAAGGAACGGGGCAGGACTTTTCACACACAACCATTGTACGTTCGGGAAAAACAATGAACTCCCATTTTGTTATAAATCTTACCCACCGCCGACATCCCTGGCATTTTAATCGCATTTCCAGAGAGGCAGAGACATGGCAGCTTTTTGTGAACCGGAGTTTCCTCCAGTCTGAAGACTTTCCATCCAGTTTGTTTCACATTCTGCCCAGAACGCTGCACAAAACCTCTTCGGCTCTGCTTACCGCTCTACCGCTGAGACACATTATGACGCAGATGTATTTGTTGTACATAAATTGCATAGATAAAAGTAAGTTCATGTTCGTTATAATATTCTCCACTGTCCCTCCATTTTCCCTCCGTTCCTCTCCTCCAGTCAAACGCAGAGGAGTCCGCACGTCTTCTATCGCCACGACCTGATCAACCAGCTGCAGCACAACCACGCCTTGGTCACCCTGGTGGCTGAAAACCTCTCCGCCTACATGGAGACCATGAGGCAGTTCTCCAAAGGTATGAATCATGATGCACCGTGACCCCTACTCACACCACCCCGCCCACACACCCCCACATCATGGTTCATTGGTTGGGACGGAACTGGGGATCTGTGTTCAAGGGAACCTTTGCTGTGTGTGTGTGTGTGTGTGTGTGTGTATATATGTGTGTTAATGGTACGGGTGTACTGTCCATGTGCAGCGGAGCAGGCAGAGTTTGACCCTCAGACGGTGAGGCCCGGGAGTCGCTACAGCCATGTCCAGGAAGTACAGGAGCGGCTCAACTTCCTACGGTACAGTACCCACCCACCTCACTGCTTCTGTCAGATGAACTCTGGGCCAAAGCTGTGCTGGGATTATGAAATGACCGATAAATCAGATTTCACATGGATGATTTTACTCTCCATCTGTATTCATTTAATATAAATTCGATGTGAAAAGTCTTTTTCTGAGGGAAAGTATATAAGATTTTGGTTGATTTTGCTTTCGATAGCAGACATTAACCGAAAATGCAAGAAGCGTTTCAATGGTTTCTATGGAGTGAGAATGGCAAGACCGACAGAGGACTTTAAAGTAACTGGTTATTGACCTAATAATAATAATAATACCTAATACATGTTCGAGGGCCATATATGTACAAGGTTGTGGCAAGCGGGGGGTTAATGGTTTGAATAAAGAAGGGTTCTCTTTTCTTTCATGTATTTAGCAGGTACTTCAGTGATCACTTGAAGGGGAAAAAGACTTACTAATCATAAGTTGATAATTTAATAAACATGACTATAGTGGGTAGCAATCGTTGTTCCTTTTATGGCGATCCGTCATCCACAACAACGCATGTGATTTCTCTTCAGGCGAACAGTGCTAGTCCTGCTATGCAATTTCATGAAAACTGTGTTCAAACCAACTATTTGTACTCTCATAATATGGAAGCTGTGAGTCTTGGGGAACCTTTGATTGAAGCTTTGCCATAAGAGAGTCCTGACTCGGACGGATAAGTAGATCTGAAAGCCGCTGGCATCCAGGCAACAATCCTACGTGATATTGGTAGTTTTTCTTTATTAAAATGGCCCGCTTGTAATAACGTATAGAACAGCTTTATAAATTAAAAGAAAAAAGAAAAAAAACCATCAGTTGACCAAAAATGCAGTTCTGCAGCAGTGGTCTCTGCCTTTGAAAAGCAGCATTTGCTATTTCTACTTCCAGGTTTCTGTTGAAAGACGGCCAGCTGTGGCTGTGCGCTCCCCAGGCCAAGCAGATCTGGAAGTGTCTGGCCGAGAATGCCGTGTTCCTCTGTGATCGTGAAGCCTGCTTCAAATGGTAATGTCCCCTTCAGCCCCTCCACTCTCTGCCCCCCACCGTCTCCTTGAAGTGGAGCCCGCTAATAGACTAACCATCTGTGCGGCTGCCAACAGGTACTCTAAGCTCATGGGCGACGAGCCGGACTTGGACCCAGACATCAACAAAGATTTCTTTGAGAACAATGTTCTGCAGCTGGACCCGTCTCTGCTGACGGAGAACGGCATGAAGTGCTTCGAGCGGTTCTTCAAGGCCGTCAACTGCCGGGAGGGCAAGCTGGTGGCCAAGCGGCGAGCCTACATGATGGACGACCTGGAGTTGATAGGCCTGGACTACCTCTGGAGGGTGAGGCCACTGGTGGCATGACACACTTACATGATCTTTGTCCATGTATTTATTGTAGTAGAATAGTTGTAGTTGGAGCCAAAGGATTTATGACTGTGTAATGCTGGCTTGCATTACAGTCTGAATGCAAGCCAATGTTGCCAATGGCAAGTGCCATGACAGCCTGCCTTACACTGTTGGTTTCTCTGGAAGCTATGCAGGGCTGACTCTGGTCTGTCTTTGGATGGGAGACTAGACGGTGCTGGTAGAGGTGTTGGAGGGCCAGTAGGGGGTGTGCATCCCCCTGGCCTACGTAATATCCCCAACACCCCAGTACGGAGACAAGAGACGAGGACTCTGTCCTGTCAAAGTCCTGTCAGTCTTTCCCATGAGATGTTAAACCGAGGTCCTTATCCCTATGGCCACTAAAGATCCCGTTGCACTCATCGGTAGAGCTAACCCCGGTGTCCAATTGGTGGCCAAACTCCCACCCTGGCAACATGGCCACCGAATCACCCCCTGGTCTCGGATTGGATTGTATAATTTCTCACCTCTCCACTGTGATAGCCAGTGCGTGTGATGAGTGTTCTGGTGCATACTGGCTGCCGTGTATCACCCTGGTGGGTGCTACACACTGGTAGTGGATGAGGTGTCCTAGGTTTTACACACGCGCGCGCGCACACACACACACACACACACACACACACACAAAGACACAAAACACACATACATGACACACACAGATGCTTATAAACACACACACACACCTCATGTTCAGGACGGCGAGGGTGACTGCCTCGTACTAAGCGTTCGGGCTGTCAGGAGTCCTCCAAAGAGAAAGCCTCCAGTACCGCGGCTCAAACCCTTCCCCTCGATCCACTGGAGGGTGACCTTCCCGCGATCCAAGCCCCATACCCCCCCCCCCCCCCCTCCCCTCCCCCCCCCCCCCCCAACCCCCCCCCCCCCGCTACCGAACCGTGGCTTCTGTGTACCGTTACACCCCTAGGCCTCTAGAGACTATTATTAAAAACATGCCTGAAAACTTCAGAAAATAATTTCCTTCTACTTTAGTCATTATTGATGGTACTGAATGTAAGACCCAGGTGTCATCTGCACTGGCTTTACAGAGTCAGCTTTATAGTGACTATCAGTCAAGCACAACCCTCAAAGCATTGACTGGATGTGATCCAAGTGGTTCTGTCATTTTTGTGTCTGAGTTATTTACAGGTGCTGTATCTGATAAGACAATTACTGAACGCAGTGGTTTTTATGATGTACTTAGAACACTGAAAGTTCACAAGTGCAACAATCAAATGGTTGATAGCGACTCCACACATCAATTTACAGCAGTGCAGACACAAAAAGCTACAAAGCTCGCTAATGAGTTAAAATTCAAAGGTTTATTTGTCACCTATTTCAGTGTACAGGTACATTGAGCAGTGAAATGTTTTTTTCGCTACGACCAGATTGCTAATCACACGATGGCGCGGTGTGATTAGCATAGCTAGGTGATTAGCCCATTGTAGCTAGTAGTTAGCAGATGTTATTTTCATTGTAAACACATCACTAACGTACTCACCCTGCTTTACATGTGCAGTAGGACTCCACGATTTTGTCCTAACGAATTTCAATGTGGAGTTTGTGAGGTGTTTGTGTCTTCCGCATAGATCACCAACACTTAGCATCAAGTTTTCATCAAGTCTGCTCCGTCCGAAATCTGAATGTCATGGATATATCCTTGTGTCAAATAGTTCAGGCCTTTCTGTAGCACTCTCTTAGAAAATGTAGCGGCATTTGGCAAATAACATCCAGCGATATTGTCAGGAATCCTTGAGAGAGAATCATCAGCAGGGGGGCGTTGTTCAGTGGACATTTCGGTAACATGCTGCAGAGCTGTGGGAAAGCTTGTGGGACATTGCAACAGTAACTAGGGGGGGGCGGGACTTGCCGTTTGAATAGGAAAGGTCTATTGGGGCTTGTGAACGCTGATGGGCGAGTGCTGACGACGACATGTGCACGGTTGGTTGCCTGCAGGACAGGGACACACAGAAGATCCAGTGGATCGACCGCTTCATAGAGGAGCTGCGCACCAACGACAAATGGGTGATCCCTGCCCTGAAGCAGATCCGAGAGATCTGTAGCCTGTTTGGAGAAGCCCCCCAGAATCTAAGGTAAAGTGATGCATAGAAGACTCTAATCCTCTCCTCGCAAGAATCAAGTTGTATGCTTGAGCACCAAATGTGAAACTTTTAGATCGCTGCACAAGCTGATGGTTAGAATAGTAATGATGGATATAAATAAAAATATATATTATATATTATATTAATATTATATTTATCTTGATAATCATCGGAAATGTAATTTATAATTCTATTAACTGTTGAAGGAACGGGGCAGGACTTTTCACACACAACCATTGTACGTTCGGGAAAAACAATGAACTCCCATTTTGTTATAAATCTTACCCACCGCCGACATCCCTGGCCTTTTAATTGCATTTCCAGAGAGGCGGAGACATGGCAGCTTTTTGTGAACCGGAGTTTCCTCCAGTCTGTGAAGACGTTCCATCCAGCTTGTTACACATTCTGCCCAGAACGCTGCACAAAACCTCTTCGGCTCTGCTTACCGCTCTACCGCTGAGACACATTATGACGCAGATGTATTTGTTGTACATAAATTGCATAGATAAAAGTAAGTTCATGTTCGTTGTAATATTCTTCACTGTCCCTCCATTTTCCCTCCGTTCCTCTCCTCCAGTCAAACGCAGAGGAGTCCGCACGTCTTCTATCGCCACGACCTGATCAACCAGCTGCAGCACAACCACGCCTTGGTCACCCTGGTGGCTGAAAACCTCTCCGCCTACATGGAGACCATGAGGCAGTTCTCCAAAGGTATGAATCATGATGCACCGTGACCCCTACTCACACCACCCCGCCCACACACCCCCACATCATGGTTCATTGGTTGGGACGGAACTGGGGATCTGTGTTCAAGGGAACCTTTGCTGTGTGTGTGTGTGTGTGTGTGTGTGTATATATGTGTGTTAATGGTACGGGTGTACTGTCCATGTGCAGCGGAGCAGGCAGAGTTTGACCCTCAGACGGTGAGGCCCGGGAGTCGCTACAGCCATGTCCAGGAAGTACAGGAGCGGCTCAACTTCCTACGGTACAGTACCCACCCACCCCACCACCCCCACCCATCTCACTACTTATGTCGGATGAACTCTGGGCCAAAGCTGTGCTGGGATTATGAAATGACCGATGAGTCAGATTTCACATGGATGATTTTACTCTCCATCTGTATTCATTTAATATAAATTCGATGTGAAAAGTCTTTTTCTGAGGGAAAGTATATAAGATTTTGGTTGATTTTGCTTTCGATAGCAGACATTAACCGAAAATGCAAGAAGCGTTTCAATGGTTTCTATGGAGTGAGAATGGCAAGACCGACAGAGGACTTTAAAGTAACTGGTTATTGACCTAATAATAATAATAATACCTAATACATGTTCGAGGGCCATATATGTACAAGGTTGTGGCAAGCGGGGGGTTAATGGTTTGAATAAAGAAGGGTTCTCTTTTCTTTCATGTATTTAGCAGGTACTTCAGTGATCACTTGAAGGGGAAAAAGACTTACTAATCATAAGTTGATAATTTAATAAACATGACTATAGTGGGTAGCAATCGTTGTTCCTTTTATGGCGATCCGTCATCCACAACAACGCATGTGATTTCTCTTCAGGCGAACAGCGCTAGTCCTGCTATGCAATTTCATGAAAACTGTGTTCAAACCAACTATTTGTACTCTCATAATATGGAAGCTGTGAGTCTTGGGGAACCTTTGATTGAAGCTTTGCCATAAGAGAGTCCTGACTCGGACGGATAAGTAGATCTGAAAGCCGCTGGCATCCAGGCAACAATCCTACGTGATATTGGTAGTTTTTCTTTATTAAAATGGCCCGCTTGTAATAACGTATAGAACAGCTTTATAAATTAAAAGAAAAAAGAAAAAAAAACCATCAGTTGACCAAAAATGCAGTTCTGCAGCAGTGGTCTCTGCCTTTGAAAAGCAGCATTTGCTATTTCTACTTCCAGGTTTCTGTTGAAAGACGGCCAGCTGTGGCTGTGCGCTCCCCAGGCCAAGCAGATCTGGAAGTGTCTGGCCGAGAATGCCGTGTTTCCTCTGTGATCGTGAAGCCTGCTTCAAATGGTAATGTCCCCTTCAGCCCCTCCACTCTCTGCCCCCCACCGTCTCCTTGAAGTGGAGCCCGCTAATAGACTAACCATCTGTGCGGCTGCCAACAGGTACTCTAAGCTCATGGGCGACGAGCCGGACTTGGACCCAGACATCAACAAAGATTTCTTTGAGAACAATGTTCTGCAGCTGGACCCGTCTCTGCTGACGGAGAACGGCATGAAGTGCTTCGAGCGGTTCTTCAAGGCCGTCAACTGCCGGGAGGGCAAGCTGGTGGCCAAGCGGCGAGCCTACATGATGGACGACCTGGAGTTGATAGGCCTGGACTACCTCTGGAGGGTGAGGCCACTGGTGGCATGACACACTTACATGATCTTTGTCCATGTATTTATTGTAGTAGAATAGTTGTAGTTGGAGCCAAAGGATTTATGACTGTGTAATGCTGGCTTGCATTACAGTCTGAATGCAAGCCAATGTTGCCAATGGCAAGTGCCATGACAGCCTGCCTTACACTGTTGGTTTCTCTGGAAGCTATGCAGGGCTGACTCTGGTCTGTCTTTGGATGGGAGACTAGACGGTGCTGGTAGAGGTGTTGGAGGGCCAGTAGGGGGTGTGCATCCCCCTGGCCTACGTAATATCCCCAACACCCCAGGACAGAGACAAGAGACGAGGAGTCTGTCCTGTCAAAGTCCTGTCACAGTCTTTCCCATGAGGTGTTAAACCGAGGTCCTTATCCCTATGGCCACTAAAGATCCCGTTGCACTCATCGGTAGAGCTAACCCCGGTGTCCAATTGGTGGCCAAACTCCCACCCTGGCAACATGGCCACCGAATCACCCCCTGGTCTCGGATTGGATTGTATAATTTCTCACCTCTCCACTGTGATAGCCAGTGCGTGTGATGAGTGTTCTGGTGCATACTGGCTGCCGTGTATCACCCTGGTGGGTGCTACACACTGGTAGTGGATGAGGTGTCCTAGGTTTTACACACGCGCGCGCACACACACACACACACACACACACACACACACACACACACACACACACACACACACACACACACACACACACACACACACACACACACACACACACACACCTAATGTACTTTAGGTGTCTTGAAATGCAGTCCATTATTAGCTGTGTTTGATGTGTCCTTAGCCGGCCCCAGGTAGGAGAGCACTGTGGATGCCTCGCTGTGGAGAGAGACGGGTTTGCATTGGATCGATTGCCCTGTGAATTGAGCTACACTTGAACTGCCTAATCATAGACTATGATTAGGGTTGGGTATCGTTTAGATTTTTCCGATACCGGTTCCAAAACGATACTTTTAAAACGGTACCGGTTCCTAAATGGTGCCTGAACCGATACCTTCTTTAAAATAAAGAGCAAACAATAACGTTAAAGAATGTCTTTTTTTTTATTGCTAAGGCAAAACCATTGAACAATATATTAACTCTTAAAGTAACACTGTTTAAATTAGAATTACAATTAAATACAAAACACTATTAAACATTACTAATAAATATTTCTTTTATTATTATTCTTTGATTATTTAGATTCCTTATCGCAATCAACAATTTCTCGATGAAAACCCGCTAAACACGATGAAAACCCGCTAAACACGATCAGAACCCGCTAAACACGATCAGAACCCGCTAAACACGATCAGAACCTGCTAAACACGATCAAAACCCGCTAAACACGATCAGAACCCGCTAAACACGATCAAAACCCGCTAAACACGATCAGAACCCGCTAAACACGATCAAAACCCGCTAAACACGATCAGAACCCGCTAAACACGATCAGAACCCGCTAAACACGATCAGAACCGCTAAACACGATCAAAACCGCTAAACACGATCAGAACCCGCTAAACACGATCAAAACCCGCTAAACACGATGTAAACAAGCTTGAATCCTCTGTCTCCTCCTGCCACTCCTCCTACAACTCTTTTGCGCAACTCTTCCGCGCAACCCCTTCGGGTTTACCGTAATACCCCTATATGGTTGGAAACCATTGGAATTTCTTCGATCGCACAAACGGTCTAGGAGTTACGGTAGTTTGAAAAAACTGAGTAATGGGAGCGCCGGCGCTCCCTTCGGTCGTGGCACCGAAATATGCGTTTTGATTCGGTACGGTAGGTACCGGTCGTACGGGGGTTTATAGGACACTTGAACCCACTACAGTAGCGTTCATTTCACGAACGAGGACACGGCAGCCTATCTGTTTTTTGCTCTAGCGTGCCTGCACTCCCATGTAACCGCTACTACAACAACGACAATGTTAGGATTATTTAGATTCCTTATCGCAATGCCTAATGAGCTGCATAATTACCAGAGCTGACGTGTTTTGTGTTCGCTTATGACAAAACATTGATTTCTCCTTCTATTTCCTTCCTTCCTCCCTCCTCCTCCAAGGTGGTTATTCAAGGAAGTGATGACATCGCCAGCCGAGCCATAGACCTGCTGAAGGAGATCTACACAAACCTCGGACCAAAACTGCAAGTCAATCAGGTGAAGGAAATTACATTGTTGTTGGCCCTGGTGTTGCCCGGAAGCTTCCATGTAGCTTGTGTCTTTGCCTACCGCCCGGTATACAATGCACCCGACCCCAATGACTCTCCCTGCAGGTGGTGAGCCCACAGGGAGGTGACTTCTCGTAGTCTTTTCGGGCTTGGCCCGGCCGGGCCCGTGGATCCAGGTCCAGCCACCAGACACTCGCCGACGAGCTCCCCTCCCAGGTCTGGCTCCAGAAGGGGGCCCCGGTTTCCCTTGTCTGGGCGAGCTGACGATTCAAAGACCCCCTCTTCATGGGGTCTTTGAATCGCTCTTAGTCTGGCCCCTCCCCTGGGACCACTTTGCCTTGGGAGCCCTTTACCAGGGGCTAATGCCCTGGACAACACAGCTCCCAGGGTCACGGGGGCACCCAAACCCCCCCCCACCACGATAAGGTGGCGATTCTTTGGGGGGGGGGGAGATTTTAATATTGAATCATTTAATTAATTTCCTCTTTCAATTTACATAATGGCATATCTTTTTTTTGTATACGATAACAACTTGTCCGCGCTGACAGTTCTTGCCTCTTTATATGAATCTCACTTTTGCATGATACAAATGAAGTGCTTAATTATCCTGCGCTAATGATCAGTTTATTGATATACTCTGAACACCATTTCATATTGGTGTTTTTTTTTCTATATCTATGTACACCAACTACAAAGTGTACATTCAAAATAAATGAATAAATAATAAATAAAAAAATATACTGTATATTAAAATAAAAATATATATATTATGATTGTGTGAAAGCTGTATTCAGTAGTAGTGCCTGGATCTCATTGCAGTGTTTTAGTTCTAATGGGGTCTGCGTGTGAAATATATCGCCTGCCCTGAACTGGAACTGTTATTGTCTTTCCCCCCCGCAGGGCCTTCCGAGGGAAGCACATCACGTTGATCGTGCGTTTCCCGAACCAGGGCCGACAGGTGGACGACCTGGACATCTGGTCCCACACCAACGACACCATCGGCTCAGTGCGCCGCGGCATCCTCAACCGGATAAAGGCCAACGCCACGCACACCAAGATAGAGCTGTTCATCGGCGGGGAGGTGGTGGACCCGGCCGACGACCGGAAGCTGATTGGACAGCTCAACTTGAAGGACAAGACGGTGGGCATTTCCAAAAAATCCCATCACGCATTCAGATGCATTATTACGTTTGTTTAGTTTCTGGTTGCATGTTTTTAATGAACCATTTGTTATATTCTATCTAGACTTATGACAAGTGAAATACAATGCCAATGTGCACTCTAATATAATGTGGCATTAAAGGTTTCTATTAGTCTACAAAGTTGTTTCAGCTGTGTTCAACAATGAACAATTGGCATTGGATCTGGGAAAGCATTCCAAAATTGTAATGTTATCATTAGGGATGGGTACCGAAACCCGGTACCACTATGGCACCGGTTCCCGTACGACCGGTATCTACCGTACCGAATCAAAACACATATTTCGGTGCCTCATTTCGGTGCCACGCGCCGGCGCTCCCATTACTCGCTTTTTTCAAATTACCGTAACTCCTAGACTGTTTGTTGGATCGAAGATATTCCAATGGTTTCTGAAAGCAGAGAAACTGCGCTTTCCAACCATATGGTATTACGGTAAACCCGAAGGAGTTGCGCAAAAGAGTTGTAGGAGTGGCAGGAGGAGACAGAGGATTCAAGCTTGTTTACATCGTGTTTAGCGGGTTCTGATCGTGTTTAGCGGGTTCTGATCGTGTTTAGCGGGTTCTGATCGTGTTTAGCGGGTTCTGATCGTGTTTAGTGGGTTCTGATCGTGTTTAGCGGGTTTTGATCGTGTTTAGCGGGTTTTGATCGTGTTTAGCGGGTTCTGATCGTGTTTAGTGGGTTCTGATCGTGTTTAGCGGGTTCTGATCGTGTTTAGCGGGTTTTGATCGTGTTTTGCGGGTTTTCATTGAAAAATTGTTGATTGTGTGCACAGGTGGATGTAGAATATGCAGAGTAGTGTAGAGTAGTTTTCACTTGCTTTGTTTGCTGTTATTTATTATTAGTAGTAGTACTGTAACTTATTTATTGTTAAATTGTTATTTGTTGATATTGTTAATTTAATATTTATTAGTAATGTTTAATAGTGTTTTGTATTTAATTGTAATTCTAATTTAAACAGTGTTACTTTAAGAGTTAATATATTGTTCAATGGTTTTGCCTTAGCAATAAAAAAAAAGACATTCTTTAACGTTATTGTTTGCTCTTTATTTTAAAGAAGGTATCGGTTCAGGCACCGTTTAGGAACCGATACCGTTTTAAAAGTATCGTTTTGGCACCGGTATCGGAAAAATCTAAACGATACCCAACCCTAGTTATCATGCCGTTGCATAGTTTGGATTTGTGTCTGTGTGTGTGTGCAGCTGATCACAGCCAAGCTGACTCAGGTGAGCGCCAACATGCCCTCCAGTCCAGACAGCTCCTCCGACTCGTCGACCGGCTCGCCTGGTAACCACGGCAACCACTACAGTGACGGGCCCAACCCGGAGGTGGAGAGCTGCTTGCCTGGTGTGGTGAGTAACAGGAACACACACTCTCAGTAATATTTAAATATCTTTTTTATTTCATTAATAACATTGAATTTGCGTGGTTTCCAAGTGGAGTGTGCTGAAGTGTTTGTTCTTCTTCTCCCCTCCTAGATCATGTCGTTGCATCTGCGCTACATCTCCTTCCTGTGGCAGGTGGCCGACCTGGGCTGCAATCTCAATATGCCTCTGCTCCGAGACGGAGCCCGCGTGCTCATGAAGCTCATGCCTCCCGGTATGTAACACACACACGCGCAGACACATGCAGACACACACACACAACAGTGTTTAACTCCCCCCGCTGCGGTGGTCTGTCTCCTCAGATAAGACCACGGTGGCTAACCTGCGTGCCGTTTGTCTGGACCACGCCAAGCTGGGCGAGAACAGCCTCAGCCCCACGCTGGACTCTCGCTTCTTCGGCCCCTCGCCCTCACAAGTGCTCTACCTCATCGAGGTGAGCGTGGCCGCGTTTTGTTGTTGTTATTATTGTTCCACGACACGTGCAGTTGGGCTAACGCTGTAGCCCCGCCCCTTCCTGTCCTGCAAGGTGGTGTACGCCCTGCTGATGCCCGCCAGCGCCACCCTGGGGGAGGATGCCAGCGACTTCCAGTACAACTTCCTGAAGAGCGGCGGACTGCCGCTGGTGCTGAGCATGCTCACCAGGAACAACTTCCTGCCGGCGGCCGACATGGAGACGCGGCGTGGGGCCTACCTCAACGCGCTCAAGATCGCCAAGCTGCTGCTGACGGCGGTGGGCTTTGGGCACGTCAAGGCCGTGGCGGAGGCCTGCCAGCCCAACGCCGAGGGCAACGTACCCGTCTCACCGGTTAGACCGCCGCGCTCAGACACGCTCACTCAGAACTGGTTCCCCCGCCATGTGTACTGCACTCACACATACGTGCGCAGACACACAGAGTGTACATAGAGTACATATTTTACTCTTGATGGTGTTCATGACCACAAGCGGTTTTATAACAAACCTAGACTGTCTGTGTGTGTCTCTCTCTCTCTCTCTCTCTGTCTGTCTCTGTCTGTCTCTCTCTCTCTCTCTGTCCAAAATGTTTAACCTCTGCTGTGGTGACCAAATAAAAAAAATTCAATAACTCCCACAAACTGGTCTGGTATACGTGCCACTGACGCGGGCAGTTTTTTTCCCCCATGATCTTTATGACCCAAAGAGCCGTTAATGACTGTTCCTCCTCTCCCATGGTTCCCCCTGCCCCCGCCTCCCAGATCAACCAGGCCACGCACGACCAGGCCCTGGTGCTGCAGAGTGCCCTGCAGAACATCCCCAACCCGGCGTCCGAGTGCATGCTGCGCAACGTGGCCATCCGCCTTGCCCAGCAGATCTCCGATGAGGTGAGAAGGGGGACACAGGGCCTCCGAGGGGGTGTCGGGTTGTAGCTCTGTGGGCCGTTTCATCCCCACAACCATGAGCACTGACTGACGGACTATTATTCATAACTAGACGTACCCCAACATAGTCGATAAGGAGAAGGTGTGTGTGTATGAACCCATGTGAAGAATGCGTTCATTCAATTGGGACACATTCCTTTATTTTGCCAGATGGTTCTATTTGCAATGGAGGATGTTGGTGGGCAGGAAGAGCAACGGGGACCACTTTTGACGCCAAACGTTGCTTTTCTTCTCTTTGCAGAACTTCTTCCAGGCCTCAAAGTACATCCCGGACATCTGTGTGATCCGGGCGATACAGAAGATCGTCTGGGCATCGGGTTGTGGCACAGTGCAGCTGGTCTTCAGCTCCAACGAAGAGATCAGCAAGATCTATGAGAAGGTATGGCTTGGGGTGGGTTTGTGGGCTGCTCATGTGTGCACAAAACGATGTGTTTTGTCCTCGTGTCTGTGACTCATTTGGCTCTGTCAATATGTATTTCTGGTGGACAAAGAGTGTCGTCGTCTACAGAAATAATAACCAATTAGTTGTGGAGATGTGTATTTGCCTTGTGGGGGCGTGAACATTCTGGGAGGTGATAATTAATGCAGAATTCTGTTGTTGACCAAAGCCTATATATAAGCAACAAACAACCTTTTTTATTGCTTATTACACTTCGGGGACTACTTACAGGAAAGCATGCTTTTAAAATGCTGCCGGTTACTAAAGTGCTGTTTAACACTCTGCTTTGATCTCCTGCTGTGGTGAACAAATACATTTTTTTAATGAATCCCTAAAACGGTCTTGTATATGTGGCACTGAGTACTGTTTTTCAACAGCTACCTGGCGGAGCACTCGCTGTTCCTGAGTTGATTGGCTATTGTGGGCCAATCTTTATGGTGTGCTTGGGCTATTGGTGGGGAGCACCTGCTGCCACGGACTGTAACCACCTGGAGCACTTCAGAGCTCAGTCTCTCATTCTAGACCTGCCTCTGACTGGAAGCTCAGTCTCTCATTCTAGAACTGCCTCTGACTGGAAGCTCAGTCTCTCATTCTAGACCTGCCTGTGACTGGAAGCTCAGTCTCTCATTCTAGACCTGCCTGTGACTGGAAGCTCAGTCTCTCATTCTAGACCTGCCTGTGATTGGATGCTCAGTCCTTCATTCTAGACCTGCCTGTGATTGGATGCTCAGTCCTTCATTCTAGACCTGCCTGTTCACCACAAACAAACACTTCCTTGTGCAACGTGAATCAGCGTTTTTAAATCGGCAACTAAGTTGAGCAACAACAGCAAGAAACAAACACATTGTTTTTGTTTGTTATTTATTTGTATTTTGACAGACCAACGCGGCTAAGGAGCCCGACGGGGAGGACGAGCAGGTATGCTGTGAGGCCCTGGAGGTGATGACTTTGTGTTTCGCCCTCATGCCCACGGCTCTCGACACCCTCAGCAAGGAGAAGGCCTGGCAGACCTTCATCATAGACCTGCTGCTCCACTGCCACAGCAAGTATGTCCCCAGGTTCACCCAGGTTTTACTAGAACTTAGAGCCGTCTGGCGTGGTTTGAGATCTCGGTGAAACGTCACGGGTCCTCCTGTTCCCCAAGGTCGGTGCGGCAGATGGCCCAGGAACAATTCTTCCTCATGGCCACCAGGTGCTGCATGGGCCACCGGCCACTCCTCTTCTTCATCACGCTCCTCTTCACTGTGCTCGGGGTGAGTGCCACGTCCCGCCCACTTTCTTTCGTGATCAGATCCATTGAATAAAGTCCCTTTTAGCTGATGGCGCCCCCTAATGTTGTGGTGGTTTTTTGCAGAGCACTGCCAAAGAGCGGGCCAAGCACGCTGGCGACTACTTCACCCTGCTGCGACACCTGCTCAACTACGCGTACAACAGCAACATCAACCTGCCCAACGCCGAGGTGCTGCTCAACAACGAGATCGACTGGCTCAAAAGGATCCGGGTAAGCCTTACCTTTCACACCAGCACTGATAAAGGGGCAGCAGTGGCTCAGGAGGTACAACTGTTGTCTAGCTACTGGAAGGTTGCTGGTTCGATCCCCGACTCTGCCTTGCAAAGTGTCGAGGTGTCCCTGAGTAAGAACCCCAACCCTAACTGCTCTCGTTGAGCTAGCTGGTGCCTTGCATGGTTGACACTGCTGTCGGTGTATGAATGGGTGATATGTGAGGCACTTTGAATAACAGGCACTTTGGATAATAATATAGAAATGTACTATAAAATAATAAAAAACATTCTAAAAAATCCCCCAAAATATATAAAAAAATGAGCTATTAAATATAAAATAAGCAATTAAATGTGCTATATAAATGCAATCCATTTACCAGTGTTGTCTTCCATTGGAAGTATAGGTCTGTGCCTAGAGGTGCTAGCCTCTGTGTAGGTAGTTGTAGTCATGCTGACAGATATCTTCACGTCTCCCCAGGATGAGGTGAAGCAGACTGGGGAGACGGGCGTAGAGGAGACCATCCTGGAGGGTCACATCGGTGTGACCAAGGAGCTGCTGGCCTTCCAGACCCCAGAGAAGAAGTACTACATCGGCTGTGAGAAGGGAGGCGCCAACCTCATCAAGGTGGAGAGAAGGGAGCTTTCCGTTGTGTAGCATCTTTGCATGATCTTGGGTGTTCGTACTAGCATCTTACCCTAGCATCTGATCCTAGCTCTCTTGCTGTTAACCAGAAAAGGGCTAGTTCTATAAACCTAGCAATTATGAGCACTTTAAACTCTTCCGACAAATGTACTTGTAAGTCGCTTTGGACAAAAGCATCTGCCGAAAGATGGAAGAGATGATCCCATGTGTTGAAGTCATGCGATTCTTTCAAAATGCATTTCTTCTTTTAACCACTTCCCCCATTCTCACCTGTTGTTGCAGGAGCTGATCGACGACTTCATCTTCCCGGCGTCCAACGTCTACCTGCAGTACATGAAGAGTGGCGAGTTCCCCACAGAGCAGGCCATCCCTGTGTGCAGCAGCCCCGCCTCCATCAACGCCGGCTTCGAGCTGCTGGTGGCCCTGGCCGCCGGCTGCGTGCGCAACCTCAAGCAGATCGTGGACACACTGACGGACATGTACTACCGAGGTAACGTGACCGGCTAGCCCCACCCACCAGTGGCCAGCTAGCCCCGCCCACCAACCGGTGTACTCACTTGCCAATGGACCAATTAGACTAGCTACATTTAGTTAGAACAACATGGTTCTTAGATGCGCTTGGGGAACGTGCAATAATGACCAGAGATATCCAGAGAGATCACAGGGAGCGCGTTTCATTGAGATTTGGAGTATCCATGCAGTCTGCAGGACTTGTTTTTAATACATGGATAGAGCTTATGTATTTTAAATTTGGACAACTGAGCATATGGCCTCATAGAGACATTATTAAAAACATGCCTGAAAACTTTAGAAAAATAATGTCCTTCTACTTTAGTCATTATTGATGGTACTGAATGTAAGACCCAGGTGCCATCTGCACTGGCTTTACAGAGTCAGCTTTATAGTGACTATAAGTCAAGCACAACCCTCAAAGCATTGACTGGATGTGATCCAAGTTGTTCTGTCATTTTTGTGTCCAAGTTATTTACAGGTGTTGTATCTGATAAGGAAATTACTGAACACAGTGGTTTTTATGATTTACTTAAAACACTGAAAGTTCACAAGTGCAACAATCAAATGGTTGATAGCGACTCCACACATCAATTTACAACAGCGCCGACACAAAAAGCTACAAAGCTAGCTAATTAGTTAAAATTCAATGGTTTATTTGTCACCTATTTCAGTGTACAGGTACATTGAGCAGTGAAATGTTTTCTTCGCTCGGACCAGATTGCTACCGCGCCATCGTGTGATTAGCATAGCTAGGTGATTAGCCCATTGTAGCTAGTAGTTAGCAGATCTTAGGCTTATTTTCATTGTAAACACATCACTAACGTACTCACCCTGCTTTACATGTGCAGTAGGACTCCACGACTTTGTCCTGATGAATTTCAATGTGGAGTTTGTGAGGCGTTTGTGTCTTCCTCATAGATCGCCAACACTTAGCATCAAGTTTTATGTTGTCATCTGCTCCGTCCAAAATCTGAATGTCATGGATATATCCTTGTGTCAAATAGTTCAGGTCTTTCTGTAGAACTCTCTTAGATAAAGTAGCGGCATTTGGCAAATAACATACAGCGATATTGAGAAAGAATCATCAGCAGGGGGGCGTTGTTCAGTGGACATTTCGGTAACATGCTGCAGAGCTGTGGGAAAGCTTGTGGGACATTGCAACAGTAACTAGAGGGGGCGGGACTTGCCGTTTGAATAGGAAAAGGTCATTAACTTCTCAACCGATTTCAATGAGTCGTTCTTATATTCAAGGGTTTATGATCTGTGTGGAGTAAATAAAAAAAATACAATACAATATATTGTCTATACATTATATATAGATCTGTATATTATATTGTATTATATATTTTCGTTAGTGTTTAATCCAGGAAAAAACGTATCTCTCCCATTTACTTGTATGTCTATACAGGCCAGTGTCTATACAGGCCTCCTCTTCAAAATGGCGGCGATGTTGATGTATGATCCACAGGCCAACGCGTGCGCCGACTACAATATAGGACTGTAGACACGTGTATACAATAAAGTAATCACCATGCTCTCCCCCCTCCTCTTCCACCCTCAGGATGCGAGACGCTCACGGAGTGGGAGTACCTGCCTCCTGTGGGGCCGCGGCCCAACAAGGGCTTCGTGGGCCTGAAGAACGCCGGCGCCACCTGCTACATGAACTCTGTCATCCAGCAGCTCTACATGATCCCGCCCATCCGCAACGGCATCCTGGCCATCGAGGGCACGGGCACCGATGTGGACGACGACATGTCCGGCGACGAGAAGCCCGAGAACGAGGTAGGACCTGAGGTACAGATGACATTTTTTATTTTAAAAAATGTTTGCTTTTGCACCTTCTCACTATAACATATATACAGTATATGTCTATACAAGCAGCAACCGAAATAAAGGCAAGGCTGCACAGATGTGTGAGATTTTTGCCACCGCTTTTGACTTCACACAGGCACGCCCTTCTGCTTCACCACAGAGTAACGTGGACCCGCGCGACGAGGTGTTCAGCTACCACCACCAGTTTGAGGACAAGCCGGCCAGCAAGTCGGAGGACCGGAAGGAGTACAACATCGGCGTGCTGCGCCACCTACAGGTCATCTTTGGCCACCTGGCCGCTTCCAGGCTACAGTACTACGTCCCCAGGGGCTTCTGGAAGCAGTTCAGGTAGAAACGCGTCGCCGTCTGTTTGTGATTCTATGGTTTATTTGCACTCAAATTGGATCCTACTATGTGGAGGGCTGAACGGATATTGTCGTCATAATAGGCAGATATTGTCATTGTAATTGATATTGTCATTGTTGGCTGAATTTCCTTCGGGATGAATAAAGGTCTATTCTATTGTGATATCATTCACTATGAGGAATGCATCACAATTTTCATTTTCACTGAAAATCATGATGTGACATTTGTTGGGGTCTCCACCAAACATGTTTTCTTGCCTCTGGAGAAAAGGATAATTGTAGGTCAGGGCGTCTCTGCAGCACGACAGTACTTCATTCATAATGGTGTTATACATTTACACCTACACAATGACATCCTCTACTCCAAAAAAGTAGAATAATATTTTCCGTTGAAGTGCAGTGCAATTGGACTACGGAAGTCTCCTATTTCTTTGCGCAGCTGCCTGCGTGTAAATAATGTTGTGATCTAAAAATACCGCTTGACCTTTGACCTTTCTCGGCATTTCGGTACGTGGCGACATTGTGCAGAATGTCCAGGCTTACTCTGCCTCCACCGCTTGGCCTTTTTTTGCTCATCCTCCACCCTTTATCGCTTCAAATCCTTTGCCCTGTTCCATGTTTTAATTTGTATTTTTAATACATATCATTTGTTGTGTAGGTTATGGGGGGAGCCGGTGAACTTGCGGGAGCAGCACGACGCGCTGGAGTTCTTTAACTCGCTGGTGGACAGTCTGGACGAGGCCCTGAAAGCCCTGGGCCACCCGCCCATGCTCAGCAAGGTGCTGGGGGGCTCCTTTGCTGACCAGAAGATTTGCCAGGGTTGCCCCCACAGGTGCGACCTCAAGAGTTATTCCACATCGTTTTTGTTGTTGTTGTTGTTCTGTGATTGACCCTGTGTCGTGCTCCAGGTACGAGTGTGAGGAGTCCTTCACTACGCTGAATGTAGACATCAGGAACCACCAGAACCTGCTGGACTCCATGGAGCAGTATGTGAAGGGGGACCTGCTGGAGGGGGCCAACGCCTACCACTGTGAGAAGTGTAACAAGAAGGTAACGCGAGAGCACACTCTGCCGGCAGCATGGGAGAGCTCACCTCTCTGGCTTCCACATTGAGGAGACGTGATTTTAAAGGTGCAATGTGTAACAAACATCATACAATTTTCATCAGAGATTAAGGAAACGTACCAGGTTCTCCGACAACAATACTGCAGCCATGTTCTCCTTTTGAAATGTCCCTTCTGGGTCGGTTCCAGGTTGCCAGATATGAAACAGTGCATGTTGTGTTCGTTCAGTGTCCTCAACTTGGCAACACGAGTGACCAAATCAAATCTGGGGGAGGAGGGGGCAGGCGGGGAGACAATTCTCCAATATTGTGAATTTGGTGGACCCATCGGTGTCATTGTTCCGTATCGCACCTTTTAACTTGTTTCTTAGTACGCATTGTGTTTACTATCCGGTTAGTCCACAACGGTCCCTAACCGTGTGGTGTGTCACGCAGGTGGACACGGTGAAGCGGCTGCTGATCAAGAAGCTGCCGCCCGTGCTGGCCATCCAGCTGAAGCGCTTCGACTACGACTGGGAGCGGGAGTGCGCCATCAAGTTCAACGACTACTTTGAGTTCCCACGGGAGCTGGACATGGAGCCGTACACGGTGGCTGGCGTGGCCAAGCTGGAGGGCGATGACGTCAACCCGGAGAACCAGGTGATCCAGCAGAATGAGCCCTCGGAGCCCTCGCCGCCGGGCAGTTCCAAGTACCGGCTGGTGGGCGTGCTGGTGCACTCGGGGCAGGCCAGCGGCGGCCACTACTACTCCTACATCATCCAGCGCAACGGCGGCGATGGCGAGCGCAACCGCTGGTACAAGTTCGACGACGGCGACGTCACCGAGTGCAAGATGGACGACGAGGAGGAGATGAAGAACCAGTGCTTCGGCGGCGAGTACATGGGCGAGGTGTTCGACCAGATGATGAAGCGAATGTCGTACCGCCGGCAGAAGCGCTGGTGGAACGCCTACATCCTCTTCTACGAGCGCATGGACTCCCCGGACAAGGACAGTGAGCTTGTCAAGTACATCTCGGAGCTGACTCTCACCAACAGCAAGCCCAACCAGGTCAAGATGCCCGGCGTCATCGAGTGCAGCGTCCGCAAGCAGAACGTCCAATTCATGCACAACCGAATGCAATACAGCCTGGAATATTTCCAGTTCATTAAGAAACTCCTCACCTGTAACAGTGTCTATTTAAACCCTCCGCCAGGTATGCGTGTGAAAGTTGCAACCGTTTTGTTTTGTTGTCTGTTCTGTGAATGCCCTGGGGAAGTGACAAATGCATCTGTTTTTTTTTTAGGCCTGATTATTAGACTAGGAATTAAATCTTCCTCCGTAATCACGGGGATGCTAGCGCACTCGGGTGGCAGCATGTAGCTTAGCCAAGCTAGGAGCTGGGAGGCTAGCAGCAGCAGTGAGCCTGGGCTTTGATCTGCCTCTGGATCCGATGCTAATAAGTTCCAATGCATTATTAATGCTAGCCGACCCAAGAGTGCTGTGATAGGGAACTGAACAGTGAGGCTAGTCATCCACGTAAAAGCACTTTTGATTTGTGTGCTGAGGAAGAGCTCCGACTTTAATCCACTGACTCGTCCGACGTATTGGATGACATTGAAAATGTAATGAGAGTGCTTTCTTATCCCCAATTCATACCGGGCACACAGACCCACTGTTTGATGTGCTTAAGGGAATTTCCATAATTTCTTTTCAACAATTAATTTAGACCTAACCCACCATTTGACCTCCATTTAATAAACCACTGCTGTGATGAATTTCCCCTTAGAGATCAAAAGTAAACCCTTAGCTCATCACAAATGTACATAGAAAATGGTAAAACACTGTTTGCAACCCATTATAAATATCATATATAAATGTATGGTGGTGCTTGGGATACATGGTTGGGGATATGGTATAAAGCAGCATAAAGAATGTATTTTAACCGTGTACTCTGAAGGATTTCCAATTCTCAAGCATGGTCTGAACTACTGAGCATGGGGCAATATTGGCTTTCCAGATACCCAACTAAAAAAATATTGCGCTCTTGCACACTGTGACCATCGCCTTGCGTACTGTGAGCCGTCATGACGTGAATCGATGAGGACGACGACTCTGGCCGAGTTGAGATTCCCGCATTAACGTCTCGCTCTTCCCCCCCCCACCCCCCTGTGTGTGTTCCTCCAGGCCAAGACCATCTCTTGCCCGAGGCGGAGGAGATCGCTATGATCAGTGTACAGCTGGCCGCCCGCTTTCTCTTCAGCACAGGCTTCCACACCAAGAAAGTCGTGCGAGGCCCTGCCAGCGACTGGTCAGTTCCGCCGCCTCCTCCTTTTTAAACCGCAAGGGACTATGCAGCCACCCGTGGTTTGGTGGTGTTGTACTAAACGTCTCTCTCTGCAGGTATGATGCCCTCTGCATCCTCCTGAGACACAGCAAGAATGTACGCTACTGGTTTGCGCACAACGTCCTGTTCGCCTACGCCAACTGCTTCTCCGAGTACCTGCTGGAGTGTCCAAGCGCCGAGGTGCGGGGCGCCCTGGCCAAACTCATCGTCTTCATTGCACACTTCTCCCTCCAAGATGGCCCCTGCCCCTCCCCCACCGCCTCCCCCGGACCCGCCGCACAGGTGAGCCCATCGGTCTTCTAGCGACCGACCCGTTTGCTGTCGCTGTGGCAACCAATCTGCGGTGACGCCTTTTATTTTATGAGCGGCAGACAGCTGGATGTAGCCATCTTCACGGATGTGGGCCCTGAGATCAGCGCTTTTTATGGATCACGGATTGTAAACGCGGGCGGGATGCCGTTTGTTTATGCAATCCTCATAAACCGCATGTACATCTCGTGTTGTTCTTCCAGGGCTGTGATAACCTGAGTCTGAGTGACCACCTCCTGAGAGCCGTGCTCAACCTGCTGAGGAGGGAGGTGTCCGAACACGGCCGTCACCTGCAGCAGTACTTTAACCTCTTTGTGATGTACGCCAATCTGGGTAAGGGCCGCCACACACACACACTGCTCAGCGTGCCTTCATTGGCTCCCTTTGTATGTTTTACAAACCACAAACTCTAAGACGTTCCACTTTGGGTGCCTCCGCTTTGCAGGGCTAGCAGAGAAGACCCAGCTACTGAAGCTGAGTGTCCCGGGCACCTTCATGCTGGTGGCCCTGGACGAGGGCCCCGGGCCACCCATCAAGTACCAGTACGCCGAGCTGGGCAAGCTGTACACCGTGGTGTCCCAGCTGGTGCGCTGCTGCGACGTCTCCACGCGCATGCAGTCCTCCATCAACGGTGAGTCACTCGGCTATGCTGTTGTGTTGTTGTGTTAAGCTAGCTTGCTCCGGATAACAAAAAATGGACCATTCCTGCCAACCTGCACGCATTTTGTGTACCAGCTGTGAACTTCTTGGTTAAACCGATGCAGAAAGCTGACATTGTGCACTGTGCTCTCCCCTCCCCTTACCAGGTAACCCGCCACTTGCCAACCCTTACGGTGACACCAACCTGACGGCGCCGGTGATGCCGGTGCAGCAGCTGGTGGCGGAGATCCTGTTTGTCAGGACCAGTTACGTGAAGAAGATCATCGAGGACTGCAGCAACTCGGAAGAGACGGTGAAGCTGCTGCGCTTCAGCTGCTGGGAGAACCCCCAGTTCTCCTCCACCGTGCTCAGCGAGCTCCTCTGGCAGGTGAGGGGAGGAGCCCCGCAGAGCACAGAGCCACCACTAGGGCAGACGGTGAGCTAAACCCACTGACGTGGATGGGGAGAAGATGGCCTGGGTCTAACGTGTGAGCATTGTGTTTGTGTGTGTTTGTGTGTGTGTGTGCGTGTGTGTGTGTGTGGTGCAGGTGGCGTACTCTTACACCTATGAGTTGAGGCCATACCTGGACCTGCTGCTGCAGATCCTGCTCATCGAGGACTCCTGGCAGACACACCGGTTAGCCACGCGTCTGTGTGCATGGATGGGTCACTAGAGCTGGGCAATATATCCATATGATATGAATATTACATATTGTCTACAATATAAAATATTTTATTTCACATAGGAGTGAACAAAATAGGCTGTACCATGTGTTTATTTTATATAGACTTGTATAAGGCCTATTTATTTAATTACCAGAAAACATGCTATAACGTGATTTTATATAGTTATCGAGATATTAAGTGACATATCAGGATGGAGCATTTTGGCTGTATTGCCAGCCTGCCCAGGTGACATTTGGCTTGGCGGTGAACCCATTCTGAGCCTAAATCGCTCGTCCTTCTGGTGGCGCAGGATCCACAATGTGCTGAAGGGCATCCCCGACGACCGGGATGGGCTGTTCGACACCATCCAGCGCTCCAAAAACCACTACCAGAAGCGGGCATACCAGTGCATCAAGTGCATGGTGGCGCTCTTCAGCAACTGCTCCGTGGCGTACCAGATCCTGCAGGTAAATGCACGCCCCCCCAACCACCATGGTTCTCTCCTCCTTATGTCACGTCTCCTTGGCTATGCGTCGTTCGTTCATTTGTTTGCTCACCTGCGGATCGCGTGTGCCCACAGAGCAACGGCGACCTGAAGCGCAAGTGGACGTGGGCGGTGGAGTGGCTGGGTGACGAGCTGGAGAGGAGGCCGTATACGGGCAACCCCCAGTACACATACAACAACTGGTCGCCGCCCGTGCAGAGCAACGAGACCTCCAACGGCTACTTCCTGGAGCGCTCTCACAGCGCTCGCATGACCCTGGCCAAGGCCTGCGAACTCTGTCCCGAGGAGGTAATGCGCCCTGTCGCCACCACCGCCGCCGCTCCCCTGCTTAACCACCCCCACTCACCATGCACTGCTGTGTTTTAACGCCTGTAGTTTGATCACCACCACCCCTGTCAACAGAGGCCCGGGGTCGTATTCATATTGGATCTCGCCATGTTACTTATCCTACATGTTGCCGATTCTTCCCGGTTTAAGCATTCTCGTAATGGTCTCCTTAAAGGAGGCCTATTGTACCACCAGGTGTGAATGTGATTAGCCATTCCAAGTGGCTTCAAATCTCTGGTTACATCTGAGTGTCCACCCATACATCTGAGTGTCCACACAGATGTATGGTGGATAGGTCAGCTGATCTATCCAGCATCTGGGTGGACACACTCCCACTTGTGATGTCAAAAACCGGAGATTTGAAAACGCTTGGAAGGCTCTGGTAGCACCTGGTGGTATAATACGTCTCCTTTAAGGAGGAGTTTTATGGAAGTTGATGCTGTGGCACAGCGTTTTGCAGAGACTTTTTTCATGTCAGCTCGTCAGAAGCCGTGTGAGCAAATGCAAAACTTTTACCGGGCGTAAATTTTAACTTCTAGTCCCAGGCCTTGTTAAATCAAAGGAAATCTATTATTAAAGGCAACTAGCGAATAATTGACAAGCCAAAAATGTGTGTATGGTGTAGAGATTTTTCACCAGAATCGAAATGTTAGTATCTTGCAGCCACAGGCAGTGCAGTGTACCCCTCTGCCAGCAACACACGCTGTTATCTCTTCCATTTCCAGAGCACCTTTTTACGCAGAGGGAGGTGTGAATTTGGCTCGAGTCCCCTCAACTAACAGAACTTTTGACTAAGTTAAGACCTAGTTTAAACTACGCTGGAGACCAAAGCCAACCCCGTTCCATCCACCATTTAATAATGATAGTAATTTCCATTTTATAATCTCCTCTTCACTTCCGATTGACCGATGCCTCCAGCTTTGGGATGTTTTTGTGAATACGGCCCCGGTGGTCCTGGTTTCTCTAACTCAAATTCTGTGACTTGAGCGTCCGCCCGTCATCGTGGTGACGTGAGGGTCATCAGCATTGTGTTACATTAACGTGGACCTTTCTGCTAGATGCACATTCATAACCCTCATGTGTTTTCCTGTAGAGTCGTAGGGCTTGCAGATACATAGAGAAGTGTAAACGCTTTGTTAAAGGTTTTGTTTTGTTTTTATTTTTCCTTAGTTCTTTTTTTACTATAGTTAGGGCTTTGAGTTTTCGACATTCTTATTCCAGTGTTTTGCCCCCTGTAGGTGTATCCATTTAATAATACATTTGATCTTTTTTGTTCATTGACCTGCATAATAACCACACAAATAATCTGTCGATTAATGTCATTAGCCAAATTTGACTTTATTTGATTCCTAATTGATTTCTTGATTTTTAACAAAAAATGTATTCCAAATCGCAAACGATTTTAACGATTTAAAAATAAATAAATAAACAAATAACAAAAATGACCAGCTGCAATGGTTGGACACTTGAATGAATATGCACTGTTAACTGCCATTTCAAAATAGTGTCACTTAACGAAGCACGAGGCTGTGTCTGAAGAAGACGCCACGATGCCGAAATCCTCCTCGCCACAGCAGCTTTTGCCAGGGGAAGGCACAGGACAGCAACAGCACACTGTAAGACTCAGATACCCCAACCACAAGCTTCCTCTGCCACCGTCGCCACCATCCCTCCGTCTCTGGGTGTCCCCCCACACCCTCTCCTCCCCAGGGGACACCTCGTCCACCCATCACGTCACCGGCAAGGTGGTAGATTATCAGACAGACACAGGCAGGCAGACAGACAAACAGCCAAACAGACAACGCTGGCTGAAGGGCAGGACGTTAATACCTCCGCTCATTGCTTGCCCGCTTCTTGCCAAACATGGCGGCTGCTCATCTTTCGGCTGCCGCAGCGGACAGTGAACGGAGCTTTGTCCCCCTGCCCTCCTCCCCGCCCCCTGGTGGTCAGTCCAGGCCGCAGCAGGGCCAGGCAGCCATCTCAGCCTAGTGCTTTTTACCACCACCAGAGCTGCTTGCCCTCCCACTCTCCCAGAGCATGCCGTGGCGCAGTTGACCGCCCGCACAACCAATCGAAAACTCGAAGCCTTGGCTATAGTTTATGAAGAGCTAGTTTTACCTGCAGTTTTTTTTTCCTTCCTCAGGCTCGTTAATGTAGCGAGCACGTAGCACACATAGACGCAGGGCAACCAATCTATGCATTTTCCTGTATTCATGCATTTGTTAAGGCTGGACGATGTAACTTTTCAAACCCCTTGGCTTTTATAGACTCCCGTAGAAAGTCCGGAAACAGAGTTATACCTTTTTGTGGAAACAACCGTCAACTCGATTATTATTTTTTTTTTAAACATTTTTATTGAGGACAAATCACTATAGCAACCCAGAGTAGGTCGTCATGGTAATGATCACTCTCACGCTCTGGAGATGGATACCTTGAGTCTGCATTTAACTTTTTTGTGTGGTCCATTTGTACTTGCATCATGGTGTGATGGATTTATTGCTAATCTCACTAATAAATAGCTGTACACAAACACATAGACGCAGACCTGTGTCGTCACGCCCTGGCAGGAAGCACCTCGCTCCAAACCCCCCCCACCCACCCCCCACACTGTGTCTGACTGGTCTTACTGTGGGGACTTTGGTTGGTTAGTTGTCCAGCGCAGAGGACATGTGTGTAGACGGCGCCAGTAAGCCTGACTCTGTTTAGTGCAGTCCATCTGCGTGGCCTCTCACATTGATCCACTTTCTGTCTTACCCCAAGGTTTCCGATCGCTATGAAAATTCATGTCTGAACTACTTTAGTGTAATAGATCTGTCCTTTTGTAATAAAACCTGTTGGGATGAGTGGTCTCCCACGCAATTATGTTCTCTCCTCCGTAAAATTATCCCAGATAGACCTAATAATGACTTCTACTGCACCAGTTCACTCCAAACAATACTTCCAATTTTACATGGAGTGTGTCCCGTGGCACATTTTGTAAACCGCATCTTAACCCGTTTCCCAGGAGCCCGATGACCAGGAGGCCCCTGAAGACCAGGACTCGTCCCCTCCTGAGGACACCTCTCTCTACCCTCACTCTCCTGGAACCACTCAGTTCCAGCAGGTACAGCCCCCACACGCCCATGGTGTTATTCACTTCCTGGAGACGGTGCTGTGTGGAACTGCTTGTAATTCTTCTTCTTCCCCATCAGAACAACCACCCTCATGGGCAGCCGTACACGGGGCCTGCTGCCCAGCACATGAACAACCCCCAGCGCCCCGGTCCTGCCACGGCACCGGCCCCCGCGCCGGGCCCCACCCAGACCCAGACCCAGACCCAGACCCCGGCCCCAGCCCCCGCCCCCGCCCCTGGCCCCACCACCGGCCCCGGCCCGACTCCTCCTGGTCCGGGCCCGCGAGCACAAGAGGCCTGGGAGAGCACTGAGGAGGTGACCCCGGCTCCTGCCTCCACTCCGGCGCCCGCCACGCCCAAGGAGTAAAGCGCGGCCCTTGCTACTCCACACCACCACCGGCCTCCTCCTTCCTCCTCCACCTCTGCTGTGCCTCGAGCCTCCGTCACCCTGCTCTCCCCTTTCTCCGCCACAGATCGACGGAGCTTCTTATTAGAACGTGCCCTCTCTCTCTCTCTCCCTCCCCCCTCTCTCTCCCTCTCTGGTGCCCAGGGCAGGGCAGAGCGTGTGGCCCACTGGCCCCTCTCCTGGCCACCTCACAAGAGTCTCTCCCCCACCCGCCTGCGAGTGTGGGGTGGGGGAGGGTGCTCTTCCCTGGCCTGGGGGAGGGTGCTCTTCCCTGGCCTGGGGGAGGGTGCTCTTCCCTGGCCTGGAGATGCCTGCCCTGGGGCGTGACTGGGGCCTGCTGGTGGCTGCAGAGGCGAGCGAGTGGAAAGTTGTAATTTAAAGAGAAAAGAAATGTAAACAAAAAAGGAAAATGTACCCAGACCTGACAATGCTGACGCGCTTGTCCACACACACACACACGACAAAAAGGTGTACATAGTATGTTAATGTTTTGACTGTTTCCAATCCCCCGGTAGCATAACTGCCTGGTTTGCTGTTGGGAGATGTTGCAGATCTGATGAGAAACAAAATGGATACTATAAATAAACAAAAATAAAAAAAAATAAACTCTGTAAGAAGATAAACTCCTCTTTGTTTTATCACCGATGGTCCACAGTGAGGTTTGAACAGTTCAGACAGTTACTGGTCATTCAACTGTAGGAGGACGCATTGTCATCATAAATGAATTAGTAAGATCATTGGCAACCTTTATGACCCATGCCAAATCAACACACACACACACACACGTTGTGGTTGGTTTTAGAGTGAGATGTGGAATGGTTTGGGTGAAGTTTTACGGTGTTTTTGGTTGATGTGAAAAAGCGGTGATGCAACATTGTTCTGAAACTCATTGCCTTTCTTTTATTTTTTTGTTCTGTTATTTTGTTCTGGTAGTTCAATCCTTTCTTCTGAAGCGCTAGTTAATATGCTGTAACATTTAGCATGGCTTCTCACCAGAATAGTGTAGCCCAAGGGAAGACTTGTGACTATAACAACAAAAAGCTGTTGCTCTTAATCCACAGCTCCAGGGGGGACTTGCCCTCTGGGATTTCTTTTTTCTTTTTGTACTCATCTACCCCTTGTACATTGAGGGCGCTATTTTGAACCAATGTATGAATAAGTGGCTTTTTCAATTGCACATTATTATAAAACCTCCAACTTCACATTCGGCAGAGTTTTTTGGTGGGATAGACAAACAATTCTGAGAAGAAGAAAACAATAATGAAACATGCAACATTAATGCCACTGGGCTACCTGGTGTACCGTAGACTGTGGTTTGCTTCTGTCTCTCTTCAGTAGAGCCTATTTCCTAGACTTATTTGCCCATTAACTTCAATTCTCATGGAGTTGGCCAGACCAGGTGCCTTCTGACTGCTGTCCAGGGGAGGCCACTGATCCTGAGCAGCGGTTCCTAGACATCTCTGCCTCCCATCTCCAGGGGGAATAGGTTCCACAGCAGGGTTGTACTGTAATAGCAGCTGGTTAGTCATGTTGCAACTTGAGCTAAAGTGTAATTCTGTAGGAGTACAAAAAAAAAAAAAAGCTAACCATCAGTAAATACTGTATTTAATTGGTAACTTGAATGCGTGCATTTCTGGGATTTCTTGTCTAAAACATACCAAATACTCCTGCAAATGAAAATATTCTGCCCACCGTATATTTAAATATTTTGCTCTTATTTTATAGAATTTATTTTGTTGTATTTCACAAAAAATAGATTTGATTTAAGAGGAACATTTTTGTCCTTGTGTTATTTTTAAAGAGGATATTGACTGTACAGAGTTCTGCGCCCTGTTTTTTGCCGACTTTTGTTTTGGCCATGGTGTGACGTTGAATTCTGGAGCTACAGTCACGATGTGAACTTTCACCTTGAGGTTTTTTGTGCACAGAAATATAACAGAAGCATTGCGCCCTTAGCAAATAAAGAACATGGAATCTTGGTTGTCTTTTGTACTGCTCTAGAAGCAATGTTTGAGCTTTTCCCCAAGTCAAGCCACATGTAATTACCCATCTACTGAAGACAAGACAAACCCCAAGTGAAGGACCCCAACTCAATGCCACAGCATTGAATCGCTCCATTCTGATCAGTCAACTGCTTCTGTGGTATGCAACTTTGTATTTGCCTCTGCCACATTCTCTTTTCTCCCCCCAAACCAAGGTTTAATCCTTGACCTCACCTTCCAAAGCCACCAGAAGTTCACTCTGGATTCATTCATTTGATCTGTTCAGACATGTTTGCGCTACTAAAGTCACAATAAAAAACAAAACTGGTAGTTTTGGAACATTTATTAAGAAACACAGAATTAGTTCTCCTTCTCCGTGACAGTCTTTGTTCCACGCAGTCTGCCGGTACGGCGGGCAGCAATGAGACCGACCTTGCGACCAGCAGGTGCGTCCCTCCTGATGGTGGAGGGCTTACCAATATGCTGATGGTTACCACCACCGAAGGGATGCTCAACGGGCTGCACAGGAGACGGGGGGGGGGAGTGATTTAACAATATATCAAAAGTACATGCATTGATTCATGAACCATTGCTTTATATAAAACACAGAGTTTACGTACGTTCATAGCCACACCACGGACACGTGGCCAGCAGTTCCTCTTGGCCTTGTACTTGTGGTAAGCGCGACCAGCCTTCAGGATGGGCTTGTCAATACGTCCACCGCCAGCAACCACACCTGTAAAAAGGAGCCCCAACCGTTACATACATGCCCTGTGTTGTGTATGTTGTGTATGTGGTGCAGTCAACACAATCAGGTTCACAATAGCAAGCAATGCATTGTTCTATTAATTATGCCAAGATTGAACATGCCACACTTTGATCACAGCAAGTCCTCATTGGGAAAGTCTTACCGACAACGGCTCTGTTGGCTGAGGCAATGACCTTCTTGGAGCCAGAGGGAAGCTTTACTCTGGACTTGTTGGTCTCTGGGTTGTGAGAGATGACTGTGGCGTAGTTTCCAGAGGCGCGGGCCAGCTTGCCCCTGTCTCCGGGCTTCTCCTCCACACAGCAGATGATGGTACCCTCAGGCATAGTGCCGACGGGCAGGACATTGCCAATGTTCAGCTGAGCTGTGTGACAGAAGGCAGAGAGAAAATTTAACCTTCACATAATGAGAAGCCATTGCCAACCTGAACACTTTCAAGATGACGAAAAAGCTCCCAAAACTTGCACATTAACCAATTCAGGTTCAATGTCAACCGATATTCAAAGACCTATCAAGACTGAATTAATCCAGACAACTGACATTGGCAGGCTTACTGGTGATTTAGCCGACAAGCCTTTGAAGAAATATTGAAGATTGAATAAAGAATTGTGTATTCCAACACTATCGAAGTGCAACGTCCCTCAGCATATTTATATACATTTTAACCAGATAACTTAGTTTGTAAGAGCTGCACATGTGGAAATGCTACTCCAGAGACTCAAAACTCATACATATGCCACCACCTTCACTACCAGAGTAGCAGCAGCATGGCAGATCCATGAGACTACATGAGCAACATTATGGGTTAACCAACATCAATTCAAGTCAACATCTCCCCTGGTGCCGTCACAACCCCTTACCCTTCTTGCCACAGTAGATGAACTGCCCAGTGTGGATGCCCTCAGCGGCAATGAAGAGCTCGGTCCTCTTCTTGAAGCGATACGGGTCACGGAAAGCCACCTTGGCCAGGGGGGCACCACGGCCAGGGTCATGGATGATATCCTGCGATTATAACAAAGAAAAATAATGTGTTCCGGTGTCATGAGTGCATTCAATAGTCCTGTACTGTAGCATTAAGGACAGGGCCACTTGGGGTTACCTTCACGATCCCCTTGATGTAGCCATGACGTTCGGCGAAGTCAATGTGGCGGAGTTTAGCAGCCCCCTTTCTGTGATGAACATGGGCTTTGAACACAGAGCCCGCACCCTTTCTCTGTCCCCTGATTACACGCCCCATGGTGTACTGAAATCAAAACATGTTATCCAATCGTTAGTACAAACCTCCACCATTGTGTACGCCTGTACAAATACGCGCCTCTGTACCATCCCAGTTAAACACAGCAAGGCTCCACCGAAGTGACTGGTGACTGGGCTAGCTGGGACATGTAGCCGGCTAGCTGTTAGCGGGATATGAAACTTGTCGAGGTACAGCGTACACAGGGCAGTGGCAAATGAATGTACGTCGTAAAGCCTCGGTACAATACAGACTTCAAATACGTGGCACCAGAGTTTAAAACGGGCTCTACGGTCGCTCTTTTGACTGTACTGACAGTGCTACCAGTGCTACCAGTGCTACCATGTCACCGGCGCAGACGCTGTTTTAAGTTTTGTAGTTTCACCCGTTAAATGACGTTTTCGTTTAAATATCCACTCCATGTCTTTCATCTGAGTTTATTACACATGTTGAACAGCGCCTGGCACTCGGATGCATTAAACACAAGAGCGATTTAAGCGGATTTCGGTGAAGAGGAAAAACATAGACGTCTCCTACCTAAACCCCGATGACGGAAAGAGGAAGTACAAGGGGGACCGCGGAGCTCTTCTTCCGGGGGAATAAAAGGCGGGCCGATGGGAAGATTTCGCTAAACTACGAAATCTGAGTATCAAATAGCAGAAACGTGGGCATGAACAAGGTATTTTATTGACATTTATTGAAATAAAGTAAGTTAGACGTTGTATTAAGAGGTTGAATATTCGTTCGGAAAACTGCATTTTCCCTAAACGATAATACAACAATATAGTTATTACGATTGGTTTGTATCGAATTTGTATAGGAAAATTTAATAAATCATATAAATATACAAAAAAATAGTATACAGTTCTGTTATTTGCCAGCAGGTGGCGCCACTATGACAACTAGCAGAGAATATTCAGTTTAAAGATCTTTATTGGCATGGGAAACGTACATTTACATTGCCAAAGCGAGTGGTAAAACAAATGTAATTTACAATTGCAGATATTCTATAACAAAGAAATATGTACAAAAAAAACCGGGTTACAAAAAATACAAAGTAGCCTACTATTTTTTTTTAAATAAAATACAATAAAAAATAAGATAAGATTACAAAAAATGCGGATTGACAGGTGATTGGCGGTCACCATCACTATGCTATTTTACGGAAGAAGAAAATGCGTTTACGGACAGAACTACAAAACGCACATAGCGACCGCTTTCGGACTCCCAGCCAATCAAAAGCCGCGAGGAAGCATCGCGATGTCTGCCGCGTCGCCCAGTCGCTAGTGTGACGATATCTCGCGGTACTAGGCGACGGGCTTTCTCTCACTCTCTCATTCCACCACGGTCAAGCTTTGCCTGAGGAAGGTTTTCTGGTGAACAGCTCGCAGAAAGAAAAGTCTCTCGCTTCGGAAGCCCCAATCATCATTTAATTTTCCATTCATTTAATTTAAGTAGTCGACATATTGTTAATACCTAATATTGATTGATCTCGATAGATTTATATCTATTTTACCTACGAGTTTTGTTTTGTGAAGGAAAAAAGGGAATCGATCTCGCTAACAAAGAAAAGCCTTTCTCCTGAGAATAATCCCCCCTGTGCTCGGTAGTTATGAGTCATGTGGTCGTCGATACTCAACACGGTCTCGATCAGCAGGTGAGTGACTCTTCCATTCCACCCCATTATTTACCAATATAGATACGTTTTCGTGTCTGTGTGTTCTACCCCCGATTGTTCAATTCCAGTCTTCTCTTGCTAACCGGTTAGCTCGTTAGCTAGGCTAACGCTAACGTTGGCTGGCAAAATGGTGGCACTTATAACGTCGCCAAGAAGACGAGAGAAGAGAGTCATGGCGGAGGTCGCTCTTGCGTTTCGAAATCGGCATTTGACTGGCAATGATGTACACAAAACCCCACGACCATTATGCCTATAATATCATACACGTCTCGGCGGGGGTGGTAATGTAGTGCTGAGGGCTAATTCGACTTCTCTAAAACGAAGGTTGGCCGCCGCTCCGGTTCTTTCGCCGGCCGGTGTGCTGCTAGCTGTTAGCATAGCGCGGCCCTCGCTACTGGAAACGTGGCGCAGGAGGAAAAAAATAATATGATATATTTTTTGCGGGCGGGTCTTTTTCTTTTGGGCACCAAACTGGGATTTCAAATGTTGTATTTATTTATGTATTAAAGACACGTACATGACATTCTATCGCTGTGTGTTTATGTAAGCGTGTTGTTGACGCGGTGGTGTCGTCGTTGGCTACCCTGGTGTCGGCGCTTGCGTAACGTAACGCCACTCTCGCGGGACAACCCGTTTTAAGCGAGTTTTTGCGTGTTATCGCGTGAATAAAACGCACGATTATGACGTCGAAGCGAAATACGAATCGTGTTGAAGTGCGTTATTTCCGCGTTCCCTTTGTCATTTGTGTTTGGCTTGAAGCAGTACTGCAGTTACCGTTTAGTTTATTTTTCACACTGAAATTGTTATATTTTACGTGTTTTAGTTGTCTTTCTAAAAAGAAAAGTGTAAAGAGTGTTTTTTTTTTCTCTGTAGCTTGCTGGCCTAGACTTGAACTCTGTTGACGGACAAGGCGGAGGAACCGGTCGTAAGTATATATATTTTTTTTCAATTAAAGCAAGTGTCTTTATTTTGTGGGTGTATTACAGTGTTTAACAATTGTGTTCCGACGTTCTCAGGGCGTTACATTCCACCTCACCTGAGGAACAAAGAGGCTTCGAAAAATGGTGAGTTTCTCCTCATCCTCGACTTGAGCAGGATCAAATATGTATACAACACCCTTCTGTGGTCATTTTCATCCCAGTTGGAGTACAATTAAAATGCCAGGGCTGTCAATCAATTAAAATATTTGATCACACACATTTTTACAGTAAAAAAACAAACAAAAAACTATAGATATCTTCCAAATGTTTAATGCTATTAAAAGTATATAGTATGCTTGGTTTATGCAACTGTGTATTGTGTGTTGTATGTATTATTGGACGTCAGTGAACGCAAATCAAATATTGTCCGGAGACCCTCACCGGTACTGCATTTAGCATAATAAAAACGGCCAGATCACAACATGGCAAACTGAATGAAGCCAGCTACAGTTGACGTTACTTGGCGATGTGACCAAGTATTTCATATAAGATAGAACTTTATTAATCCTGAAGGAAATTCTTGTCCCAGGTTACATGGCAATACAGTACAATAGAGAAATCAACAGAATAATACAAATAAACTAACAGATTACAAATGTACAGTCAAAATATTACAATATATAGGCAACATAAGGTAATCAGAATGGCGAAAACAATGGCATAATTGAAGTGTAATGCAGCTGTGATATTAATGGTTAGGGGAAGTATTGCACATGATAGAAAGAATATTAAGAATATAGCACATAATGATAAATGTAGTGTTTAGTGAATTATTTAAGCATACACAAACAAACAAAGAGTTCAGGTCAAGAATTTGCCAATTATGCTCAAATGGCAAACTAAACAATGCATTTAATAAAACTGGTACCACTGGTAGATTGGTCAGAAAGAATGTCAATTACTTCTGTACAGATCAAAGATCACTCAGACTTAGCAGCAGTTTTTAATTTGCCGTGTTCAAGAACGCCCATCAAGTAAATTGGAGACGTAAAATTAATTTGCACTAATGTGTTAACTTTTGACAGCCCTAGAAAATAAACATGTTTGCAAGTTTTGAATAGGAAAGCCTTACCTTTTTCTTGTGCATTTGTACTGTGGGCAGGAGGAGTTGGTTGTAGTTGGCATTTGTCTTTTTTTTTGTTATTTGAGATGCAGCACATGACAATGATGTGTCTTTGCACACTTTAAAGGTCTTCTATTTTGCTGTTCTTTTGTTCCACCGCAGGAAATGGTTATACCACTGGTGGTAGACAGTGCGGTTACTCAGTGGCTCCGGTAAACCTCTGTAAGTCCCTTCTGTCTGCTTTGGCTGAGGGCAACCTGCATTCCCAGATGCATGAGATGGCCAGTTACACCAGCAAAGCCAGTTTGAAGGGGCAGAGGGCTTGTTCATATCGCTACACGTTCCACTCAAACATGGCGACAGGCTCATTATTTATTGACGTGCTTTTCTCTGCTGAAATGCCTGAAGGGAATTTTGTATGAATGTCAGGACTAACAACAGTTTCTTCCTGTTTTACCTGGCATTACACCATCATGGCAAAAAACAATTTGTGTGTGTGCTGAGTAATGGCATCTTAATTGTTGAACAAGCCAAAGGTTAAGTGCAGTTGCATCGCTTGTGTGTATTTTGCAAATGTATCACCCAACCCCGGAGACAGTGGCAACTGTTGCCTATACTATTCCCAATGTTTCTCCTAAGCATTTCACACAAACATGGCATGCAGAGTGTGATGAATGATGCTGACGCCCAATGGGATAACTGTAGGTAGTAACTGTAGGTGATAACTAAGTACAAAGTAAATGTTGGAGTTGTTTTCTTTTCAGCTTGGACCAGTAATGCTGGGCACAACTCTTCATAGCCTGCCTTCATACCTTTCAAACAGGTTACCCAAGACTGGGTGCTCAAGAGCTTGCCTTTTACCATGCCTACAGTGGGGGTTGGCCAAACAGATGTGGTACAAATGGATACATCTGCATGTTATGCCACTGACCTGTCTTGAGTTGTATTGCTGAACAGCACTCAACACTATGCATCAGCATGCCCACGTCGAAATGATCCAAGCGTTTTTATGGGCAAAGTAAACAGGACCTGGGCACCCTTTAACATTTGCTGTTGCCTTTGATGCATGGTACCTGGCCTTAAAGGTTGTGCACCGCAGCGTTAGCAATAGGCCTGTCTTCACCAATGACCAGGCACGGTGTCTGTTGCTTTAGACTGGCAATTTCTTTTGTGTTCGTTGTTACACAATTATCCTAATATTCGTGAGATAGTGGTTTGACAAATACATCTGAAGTGTATGGAAAAGCATTCCTTTATTACTGAAATGTGGCACATTACCACCTTTCATTGGCTTCCTTCCAATGGAAGACAATAACACTTTGGCCCTCATTAAGTTGATTGGACGAGTCCACTCTGGTATTTCTAATATCAGGGAAATCAGATGTTTGTGAAAATTACCAATGTAATTGGGTCAGTCTAGTTCATTTCTACTCATTGCATTAATGCATGCTTGTAAGCAAATGTAGTATATTGAGTCATTTAGATTTTTCAGCATTGCAGATATGTGGATTACTGAACCAACTATGTGCTGGTGGGTTTTGTGAGGGCTTTGTCTGCGATAATTGGCAGGGCCAGATGCTGCCTATAAGTGTCAATTAATGACTGGCTACAGTGTGTTTGGACATGTTTACACATGGTACAGAATGAGTGTGTGCCAAGTACTGCCAGTCCCAGTAGTGTAACTAATTTCCCAATTTGCATTCTTGCTGTGCTTCACGTGAGCACACATTTGCGCTTGGTTAACAGTCTGTGGTTCACAGGTCTAAGACTAGACCCTGTGACCCTTTCAACCTAGATCTGAGTGCTCTGAGCTTCCCTGAGCCTGCTGCAGTATTGTGTGGCTGCTTGGCAAGCAACATCAAATTGGTGAAGCTAACTGTCCATTGTCCCCCACTACCACCCCCAGCCTCTTCCCCAGCTTGCACTGATAAAGGTGTGGCCACGGACTGGGATGATGACACAGCCAGTGTGCAGAGCTGGGCAAATTGCTGTGGTAAATGTCTTCTCAAGGCAGCACAGGCAGGATATGGCTCCTCTGGAACACACTCCACCAGGATCATGTTCCAGAGACTCCCATGGGCCCATTGATACATGACATTTAAGAGGGCTAGTTCCTCCAATGGGCTGGAATATTTTTTATAGTTTTCAACTTAATACTGAACATCAAGTAACGTAAACCCCAGTTTTCACTGGGGTTTACGTCCATCAGTTGCTTTGCTCCATAGGTGGACATTAATGGCTATTCTGGACTTGAGATTAGGGATGAACCAATCAGGCTTTATTCTGCTTTTCTGTTAACATTGTGAATTGTCCCATAGTTCCCTTAAGAGTTGCAGTTAATCAAGAACATGACATGCTCAATTGCATTTACATCCTTGTATTGAATACGTCAATCAATTGCGTACAAAACTGAATTAAGTCAATATACATGGTGCCACTTTTGCAATTGTGGCATTTGCCTGTAGAGTTTAAGTCTCATTTGTTCTCACATGAATTGTCTTCTTGTGAATCAATGATTAATGTGGAAAGGAATTCCTGTATCTTTATTTTATGTGGTTATTACAATGCACATAAAAAAAAAACGGCTGACTGAAATTTGAGTTGACTCGGGACTCTGAGTTCAACTAGTGGACTTTTAGTGTACTGCCCGAAACTAAATGTATATAAAAGGAACATGCGATGCACTAACAAACTTCATCTGGCAATGCACACGGGTAATGGTATACTTTTTGCCTTTTAAAGGCTGCAGGTCAAAGGACAAATGTCATTCAGTTTGACAACTCCAGCCCATGCAACTGTTATGCAATGTAGCATGTACTTGACATACATGACATTTTTTCAAGGAATTTTGTGCAAACAAGTTGATGAATGTATCATTACGCTGAATTAATTGAGCAAATGGCAATGAAAATATGAAACCTAAATAACCAGTTGCTTCACGTTGTAGGAAGTATGTTGATATGCAAGTTCTGTGGCAATTGTTTGGTTACCTAATGCCATTACCGTATGCCATTTAGAGACATTATTTAGAATCTCATCTTCCTTTAGAGTAGCAGACTAGTAAGTTAGTTTCAGATAGAGCGGAAGGAAATTGTGGGGAGCACGCATGTCCTCTGAAGTTAGATATGTGTGAATGATGGCAAGCGTTGGCCTTCTGCTTTTTGCACAAACTTAAAAAAAACTTATTGTATCCTATAACAAGATCAACAAGACTTTGTCTATGGTTGTGTTTCCTACTGTTCTTTGATTGAACATGTTCTTTTTGGAATTGGTGTGATGGTCTCCAGCAATCTGCAAATGTTAAGTTGGTCGATCACGTGATTGGGGAGTATATTGGCTGATAATGATCGGTGCATCGCTACTTAAATACTGAGGCTGCATATACTTATTTATTTATTTTTTTACACATACTGTTGTATGTTGTTGCTCACAAGGATTTGTACTTTTTTTTTTTCTTTTCATGTTTTGTCATGAAGACTCACCCGGATGGGACGGTGGACATAGCAATGGCTTCGTGAATGGTTACCGTGACAACCATATGAACGGGGGCCATGGCGGGCGTGGACCCCCTTGCAATGATAGAGGTGGGCGTGGCGCCTACCGTGGTAATGGGGGCGGAGGCTCCGTTACTCAGCCAATACAGAATGCAGGTGGGAATAACCTATCATGCCTAGTACTAAGGTAGACAAGTTTGTACACTTGAGAAGGTAGACCACTAACCTCACGCCCATGTGTACGGTTACCACCACTTTGGTGTTTTTATTTTTGGGATGGGGTCCATAGGCTATCTTTAGCTATTCACTAGTAGAGCAAACAACTGGGGTCACAGGATGAGTTTTGGTTGATTGTGTCAAAGACGAGGACAACACTGCTGGTAAGGGTCAGCAAATTTCCCATGGCTCTTCCTTTTGGTCCACTTCTGACTCTGTTGCTGTGCTTTAGGCTTTGGCAGCTTTGACAACAAAGATGCAGGCTGGACAGCGCCTGCCCGGGATGCTGCCTACAACAGCTTTGGTGGTCGCTCTGATCGGGGCAAGTCTGCTTACTTCAACGACCGTGGATCGGGCTCACGCGGAAGGTAAGAAACCTGGTGTATTGCTGTTATGAATGTCGATGCTCACAGCTAATGTGTTGGGTCATGAATACAAGTGATCACCTGGAGCCAAGCTCATTTTATGTGTGTTTAGGTATGAGCGCGGGGGCTTCAGCGGCGGAAGCAGCCGCTGGGGAGAGGACTCCAGAGAGGAGGATGATTGGTCCAAGCAAACATCGGCCAACGAGCGCCTGGAAAAGTAAGAGTGGTTTTTATGAAGCCTCTGCAACTCGCCACCAATGCTCTTCCAGTTGACTTACACTTCACACTTTGTCTTGGGTTACAGTGAGCTGTTCTCCGGGGGCAACACTGGGATCAACTTTGAGAAGTACGACGACATTCCAGTGGACGCGACCGGAAACAACTGCCCGCCCCATATTGACAGTGTAAGTCGACGCTCAATGTTGACCCTTAAGACATTCGACAGGCACTTCCGACACCCAGAGTCCTGAGTCCTAAACTGCGCATCTGTCCTTCAGTTCCATGACGTTGACATGGGGGAGATCATCATGGCGAACATTGCCCTGAGTCGCTACACCAGACCCACTCCCGTTCAGAAGTACGCCATCCCCATCATCAAGTCCAAGAGGGACCTGATGGCCTGTGCTCAGACCGGTCAGTGCTCGTATGCGACATGTCAACAAACGCCTCGCCTCGTATTAAGGGTTCCCCCCCCCAAATGTTTTCAAATGCAGATCTGAAGTACATGGTGTTTCTCTCCCTGTGCTGTTAAGGCTCTGGAAAGACTGCTGCTTTCCTGCTGCCCGTGCTGAGTCAGATTTACACCGAAGGGCCCGGAGATGCTCTGCAGGCCGCCAAGAACAGTGGACACGTACGGCCAACCAATTTCTATATTTATCACCCATGTAACCACACACGGATCCTACAGCCGCAGTATGCCTGTTATGTTCACACATTGCTCTCCTTGGATCCTGCAGGAGAATGGAAAGTACGGCCGCCGCAAGCAGTACCCCATCGCCCTCGTCCTGGCTCCCACCAGAGAGCTCGCCTTGCAGATCTACGATGAGTCCCGCAAGGTGAGTCCGTGGGATGGGGCTGACGGCTACTCAACCACTGGCAGCCAAGTATTTGAAAAGGTGTTCGGATGTCGATATTCAAAACACTTCTCTCTTTTCCAAAGGTGGCTTATCGTTCCCGCGTGCGTCCCTGCGTGGTCTACGGAGGAGCCGACATTGGTCAGCAAATCAGAGAGCTGGAGAGAGGCTGCCACCTTCTGGTGGCCACACCAGGACGTCTGGTGGACATGATGGAGAGGGGCAAGATTGGCCTGGATTACTGCAAGTGAGTATGCTCTTGAAGGCACACCAACCAAAACATTCAGAGCCCTCTGGATGCTCAGACCCATGACCACTTTGCGTTGTTCTGCAGCTACCTGGTGCTGGACGAGGCTGACCGCATGTTGGACATGGGTTTTGAGCCCCAGATCAGACGCATTGTCGAACAGGACACAATGCCACCCAGAGGCAATCGGCAGACAATGATGTTCAGCGCCACCTTCCCCAAGGAGATCCAGGTATGTAGGAACTATGAAGGATAGTTTGTTTAAACCAGCTATTCTGCGGCCATCTGAGTCCTGTGCGAGTCTTGAGTCTGTTCTTCTCCCTAGATCCTTGCCCGTGACTTTTTGGAGGACTACATTTTCCTCGCTGTGGGGCGTGTTGGCTCAACTTCTGAAAACATCACCCAGAAAGTTGTCTGGGTGGAGGATAGTGACAAGAGGTCCTTCCTCCTCGATCTCCTCAACGCAACAGGTTCGGGACATAATACCGATGGACATGTCGGACTACAACCTCCCATCTCCTTTTTCTGTCCCCTCGTCAATAATACTGGCCCATCCCCATTACTTGTAATTGTTTTTCATTAAGCCGACTGGTTTTTAGTTTTTGTTAGAAATGAGCCAGTGAAAAGATGTAGACCTTTAAGTCAGATTAACTTTATTTAGTTTTTAACTTGTAAAAAATGTCTTGTATAGCTTAAAAGCAGCTTTTAAAAACACTTTTAAAGGAAATGCAGCATTGAAGAGGGTTGCGTAAACATTTGGTTAAACTCTTACCTCAAAGCTGTTGAAGTTGTGTACTGGACAGCCTTGCGTTTACTGGCCGGTCTGGTTTTATCTTAGTCATACCCAGTGAGGAAAATGTGGCAGATACCCCCGAGAAACCTGGTAAGTATGACTATATGATTGTAATTCAGTCTTGACGCACGTCAGACTTCACGTCCCACAACTCATCCCCTCCCCCCCCCCCCCCCCCCCCCCAACCCCCCCTGCCCCTGCTCTCCAGCTGACATTCTAATTTTTCCGTTTGGTTTCTTTGAGCCCTGTCATTTCTGATGGGGGCACTCCTCTCAGTCCTGCAGTAGGAGTGGCCTTTGCATTATGGTCGGGTTAAAAATAAGAACACCTTCACCAGGAGAGAAGCACAGCATGACTGTTTGGCCTTTTAATGCCAGGACATGCCAACTGATGGCACTTAGTCCACTCCATGGGAAGTGCTTTGGTTTCAAATCTAGTAAGTGGGGCTGTATGAAACTAACCAAAAATGGTGGTGTAGCGTAATGGATGTTAAGTCTTTCATGGCAACATGGCAACACACCAGCCCACCAAGCAGTCACCATGACTACCGATGCAGCATAGATTGCATCGTATAGTGTATGTCTGGCAAGCCTTGCTATGAAATGCGCATTCATCTCTTATCACCATGGAGATGGTGAGCTTTTGTTCAGAAGGCATTACCATTGTTTTTACGGTTTAGCAATTTGACCAATTGTAGGGATGCAAGATATATGACTCAATGCGATTTGACAATGTCATATTGTGCCATATGAAAACTGAGAATTTCGGAAAGTATGCGGTAGTCCGTTTATCTTGTGGAGAGATGTGTTCTGTTGGCTGTATTCGTGTGGTTTGTTTGATTTAGAGTCCGTTTGAAACCTCTATATAATCATGTTTCATTGGCCAGTTGCCCTGTCACATGTAAGTGTGATCGTATGGGTCCATTAAACAACATGCCTATGGAGCATACCACGGGGTCGTGTGGGGTGCCTCGAGAGAGTGAGGGGGGAGGAGAGTACAGAGCAGCAGTTAGACACTGAAGAGCCGGGCTTTTCCACAAACCTAATGGCGGTGCTTTTCCCCTATTTCAGAAATTGTAAAATTGGTTAAATGCTTAAACAATGCTTCAAAAGGAAAAGTAAAATATCACAAGTGCTGTGCGGAGGAATCCTGCCCAAGAGTGAATCCGAAAGCAAAGAGTTTGCACGCAGCTTTGAACATATGGGGGTGCTTCAACTCAAGAGCATGCAAAGAGAAAACACAACGCTATTCCAGTTACAGGCAATCCATTAGCACCAGCCTGTTATTATTAGTATGGTAGACATTTTGCCCTCCTTTAAACATTATAAAAAATGCCCACTCTGAGCTAGGTGAACCAGAACATATGTCCTGGCAGCCCGCCATCAAGCCCCTCCCTCAGAGGGATGGTGAGTAAACCTTTGTGTTGTATGGAAGCTTGTTGTTTTGGTATGTTATGAATCTAATGCGTTTTCTCATAATTTTGGGGTCTTTACGTATGTTTACGAATATCAAATCGCTCGCAATATTCACGAAGAATAACGGGATATCATTATGTCAATATCATGCACCCCTTACAATTTGCCATGTGCTGAGAACATGGCAGAGGCGAGCGTTTGCTGTTTATTGACCTTACGTCTGTGGCCACTTTGGGTGTTGTTGACTCTCACTACTATTGACCTGGAGTTGTGCCTCCAACCACCCCTCCTTCCATCCTTTATTCTGATAACCATTAATGTGAAAAACCTTAATCGGTCACTGATGAATCCTATTAGGGAACGTATTGGCCATCCTCTCGGGGGGCGGTATTGTAAAGGACTGATTATGTGACCAAAGATGGCTACTAGTTAATGGTTGTCAGTTAAAGCTTCTTATCATAGTTCCCGTCTCTGTTTTTCAGTTTTTTTAACTTTTTTTTGTTTCATGGTTCAGCAGATAGCCTTCTAGTACAACTTCTTCCTCCATCACTCCTTTCCTGCTCACGGTAACCATGGTGTTGACGGTTGGTAGCGGCCTGCTTTGGTTCTCAAAGTCTCCTTCTCCTGTGTGTAGGGAAGGACTCTCTGACACTGGTGTTTTGTGGAGACTAAGAAGGGAGCCGACGCCCGTGGAGGACTTCCTGTACCGCGAGGGTTACGCCTGCACCAGCATCCACGGAGACCGCTCCCAGAGGGACCGAGAGGAGGCCCCTGCCATCAGTTCCGCTCTGGACGCTGCCCCATCCTCGTGGCCACCGCTGTACGGGACCTCACTTGAGCACCGACTTTGAGCTGATCACCGTGTCTGCCTGGCTCTCGTGAGCACTAACTCAGTCTCTATCTCGTGCTCTTCTAGGTGGCGGCCAGAGGTCTGGACATTCTCCAACGTGAAGCACGTGATCAACTTTGACCTGCCCAGTGACATCGAGGAGTACGTTCACCGTATTGGCCGTACGGGACGTGTGGGCAACCTTGGTAAGGCCCGTGGTTTCCCTGCTGTTTGTTTGTTTGTTTGAGCATGGGCCCTATGTGTGGTACACTTAAAGTGGTCCCCAATGCTCACGTGCAGGTCTGGCCACGTCGTTCTTTAACGACAAAAACAGCAACATAACCAAAGACTTGCTGGACATCCTGGTGGAGGCCAAGCAGGAGGTGCCCTCCTGGCTGGAGAGTCTGGCCTATGAGCACCAGCACAAGAGCAGCGCCCGCGGGCGCTCCAAGAGGTGAGCCCCCAGCCTTCTGCATGGCTTTAATGGCTTTAACAGCCAGAGACACCATGAACACCCACTGACCATAAGACCATTCTGTTGAAGTAGGTTCTCTGGAGGATTTGGAGCCAGAGATTACCGTCAGACGCCCGGCGGTGCCAGCAACTTCGGCGGCGGTGGTGGCGGTGGTGGCCGTGGTAGCGGCCGCGGCTCTGGTGGCCACGGAGGAAGCCGTGGCTTTGGTGGAGGCGGAGGTCAGTAACGCCTTGATTTGTTTAGTTTGTAGTTTTTTTTTTTTTAAGCTAGTCTGTTATTACATGAAGGTTCCTCGTCGAGATGTGAAAAATGACTGACTTCTCTTCCTGTGCGCCAGGTGGCTTTGGCAGCAACTTCTACGGCAACGACGGCTACGGCGGCAACTACAGCCACTCAAGCAGCGTGGACTGGTGGGGCAACTGAGCACCATAGGCTCAGGTTGCCATGCCAACCCAGGCCCCCACGGAAACCACATGTAAACTTTAGCCAGACCATGACACCCTCCCCCCCCCCCCACATCCTCTTGTGTATCTGCATTGACACACAGTACATTACCAACCCCCCCACCCCTCTGCCTCTCCCGTTTTTGCTTCCCACCACGCGGAAGTGCGGCGTGATGTAACCACAAGTCACCAGCGCCTGCGGCCCACCGGAGCCCACAGAGAAACGCACACCTCACAGAGCATGGACGCTGGCATTAACGCTGACATGCCAAGTCCGACAGCAACCTCGGACTCATTGTTAAGAGTATTTTTATTTTGGTTTATTTTTTTTCCATGGAAAACAAATAACCTGAGGATCATTTGTATGTTAATGTACTGTGCCTTTTTGAAATCTTAAGAGAAAAAAAAGGAAATCTTATGTTATCATTTCACCAAATGAACTTGGCCTAGAGCTCTAAATTTGTTATTACCGTTTTATTTGGTGAAAAAGCAAAATTAGCTTGGACTTAATCAAACCTTGGCAAACACTGGGGCGTTGTGGCTCACACGAGTCATGATTCCATTTGAAATTCAAATTAATTGCAGGGACATCAATGTAGCCTTTTGTACGAATGGCTTACAGAGCCATTGGTATATGACGCGTCTCCACTGGGACATTCCCAGCACGGGGAACTAAACCAGTCCAACATCATGAGACCAGGAGTTGGACTCCTTATCTTTTTGTGCTCACTCTATCCTGGACAAGCTCCTTTTTAAAAGGACATGGTAGTCTTTGAAATAGCCATTCCTGTTGTGATCTTAATCAACAGTCATTAAGGCTCGGTGGCCCAAAGCTCACCGGCGCCTAAAATCTAGGATATCTGCAATGCTGGACGTCACCACTCCACATTTCTCAATTGACTTGACAGTGTTACGGCAGCTAGCCTATTACCTAGCGCTAGCTACATAAAGTGGGCGGTGTTTTTTGTTTGTTTTTACTCGAGACATTTCGGTGCGGCGGGGGGAGACGTGCACGGTTAAAAAACCAGGACGGTTTTTTGATGGAACGTTTCCCTTGATGTGTATCAAAACAAAAAATTCCTGCCATCCAGAAGGTTGAGTTCAACATGGCCGCATGAGGACCGCGGGGCGGGGCGTTGGCGCCGGGAGATCTGGAGACGTTATTCTACGCATGAGTGTTTTGTTTTTTGGTCAAGAAGGAAAGGGGGGTGTGAGTCGCAGGCTTAACTTAATTACAAAGGTTTTCTCTTTTTCAAGCTGCGTTGAGGGAGGGGGGGGGCCCCCCTCCCCTGCCCTCCAGCTGACATCCTCATTTTTCCGTTTGGTTTCTTTGAGCCCTGTCATTTCTGATGGGGGCACTCCTCTCAGTCCTGCAGTAGGAGTGGCCTTTGCATTATGGTCGGGTTAAAAATAAGAACACCTTCACCAGGAGAGAAGCACAGCATGACTGTTGGCCTTTTAATGCCAGGACATGCCAACTGATGGCACTTAGTCACTCCATGGGAAGTGCTTTGTTCAAATCTAGTAAGTGGGGCTGTATGAAACTAACCAAAATGGTGGTGTAGCGTAATGGATGTTAAGTCTTTCATGGCAACATGGCAACACACCAGCCCACCAAGCAGTCACCATGACTACAGATGCAGCATAGATTGCATCGTATAGTGTATGTCTGGCAGCCTTGCTATGAAATGCGCATTCATCTCTTATCACCATGGAGATGGTGAGCTTTTGTTCAGAGGCATTACCATTGTTTTTACGGTTTAGCAATTTGACCAATTGTAGGGATGCAAGATATATTGACTCAATGCGATTTGACAATGTCATATTGTGCCATATGAAAACTGAGAATTTCGGAAAGTATGCGGTAGTCCGTTTATCTTGTGGAGAGATGTGTCTGTTGGCTGTATCGTGTGGTTGTTTGATTTAGAGTCCGTTTGAAACCTCTATATAATCATGTTTCATTGGCCAGTTGCCCTGTCACATGTAAGTGTGATCGTATGGGTCCATTAAACCAACATGCCCTATGGAGCATACCACGGGGCGTGTGGGGTGCCTCGAGAGAGTGAGGGGGGAGGAGAGTACAGAGCAGCAGTTAGACACTGAGAGCCGGGCTTTTCCACAAACCTAATGGCGGTGCTTTTCCCCCTATTTCAGAAATTGTAAAATTGGTTAAATGCTTAAACAATGCTTCAAAAGGAAAAGTAAAATATCACAAGTGCTGTGCGGAGGAATCCTGCCCAAGAGTGAATCCGAAAGCAAAGAGTTTGCACGCAGCTTTGAACATATGGGGGTGCTTCAACTCAAGAGCATGCAAAGAGAAAACACACGCTATTCCAGTTACAGGCAATCCATTAGCACCAGCCTGTTATTAGTATGGTAGACATTTTGCCCTCCTTTAAACATTATAAAAAATACCCACTCTGAGCTAGGTGACCAGAACATATGTCCTGCAGCCCGCCATCAGCCCTCCCTCAGAGGGATGGTGAGTAAACCTTTGTGTTGTATGGAAGCTTGTTGTTTTGGTATGTTATGAATCTAATGCGTTTTCTCATAATTTTGGGGTCTTTACGTATGTTTACGAATATCAAATCGCTCGCAATATTCACGAAGAATAACGGGATATCATTATGTCAATATCATGCACCCCTTACAATTTGCCATGTGCTGAGAACATGGCAGAGGCGAGCGTTTGCTGTTTATTGACCTTACGTCTGTGGCCACTTTGGGTGTTGTTGACTCTCACTACTATTGACCTGGAGTTGTGCCTCCAACCACCCCTCCTTCCATCCTTTATTCTGATAACCATTAATGTGAAAAACCTTAATCGGTCACTGATGAATCCTATTAGGGAACGTATTGGCCATCCTCTCGGGGGGCGGTATTGTAAAGGACTGATTATGTGACCAAAGATGGCTACTAGTTAATGGTTGTCAGTTAAAGCTTCTTATCATAGTTCCCGTCTCTGTTTTTCAGTTTTTTTTAACTTTTTTTTGTTTCATGGTTCAGCAGATAGCCTTCTAGTACAACTTCTTCCTCCCATCACTCCTTTCCTGCTCACGGTAACCATGGTGTTGACGTCTGGTAGCGGCCTGCTTGGTTCTCAAAGTCTCCTTCTCCTGTGTGTAGGGAAGGACTCTCTGACACTGGTGTTTGTGGAGACTAAGAAGGGAGCCGACGCCCTGGAGGACTTCCTGTACCGCGAGGGTTACGCCTGCACCAGCATCCACGGAGACCGCTCCCAGAGGGACCGAGAGGAGGCCCTGCATCAGTTCCGCTCTGGACGCTGCCCCATCCTCGTGGCCACCGCTGTACGGGACCTCACTTGAGCACCGACTTGAGCTGATCACCGTGTCTGCCTGGCTCTCGTGAGCACTAACTCAGTCTCTATCTCGTGCTCTTCTAGGTGGCGGCCAGAGGTCTGGACATCTCCAACGTGAAGCACGTGATCAACTTTGACCTGCCCAGCGACATCGAGGAGTACGTTCACCGTATTGGCCGTACGGGACGTGTGGGCAACCTTGGTAAGCCGTGGTTTCCCTGCTGTTTGTTTGTTTGTTTGAGCATGGGCCCTATGTGTGTGGTACACTGGTATTAAAGTAGTTCCCAATGCTCACGTGCAGGTCTGGCCACGTCGTTCTTCAACGACAAAAACAGCAACATAACCAAAGACTTGCTGGACATCCTGGTGGAGGCCAAGCAGGAGGTGCCCTCCTGGCTGGAGAGTCTGGCCTATGAGCACCAGCACAAGAGCACCACCCGCGGGCGCTCCAAGAGGTGAGCCCCCAGCCTTCTGCATGGCTTTAATGACGCAACAGCCAGAGACACCATGAACACCCACTGACCTTAAGACCATTCTCTCTTAAAGTAGGTTCTCTGGTGGATTTGGAGCCAGAGATTACCGTCAGACGCCCGGCGGTGCCAGCAACTTCGGTGGTGGGCGTGGTGGCGGTGGCGGTGGCGGTGGCCGCGGCTCTGGTGGCCACGGAGGAGGCCGTGGCTTTGGTGGAGGCGGAGGTCAGTAACGCCTTGATTTGTTTAGTTTGTATTTTTTTTTTTAAGCTAGTCTGCTATTACATGAAGGTTCCTCGTCGAGATGTGAAACATGACCGACTTGTCTTCCTGTGCACCAGGTGGCTTTGGCAGCAACTTCTACGGCAACGACGGCTACGGTGGCAACTACAGCCACTCTGGCAGCGTGGACTGGTGGGGCAACTAAGCACCATAGGCTCAGGTTGCCATGCCAACCCAGGCACCCACGGAAACCACATGTAAACTTTAGCCAGACCATAACACCCTTCCCCCCCCCCTCCCCCACATCCTCCTGTGTATCTGCATTGACACACAATACATTACCAACCCCCCCCACCCCTCTGCCTCTCCCGTTTTTGCTTCCCGCCATACGGAAGTGCGGCGTGATGTAACCACAAGTCACCAGCGCCTGCGGCCCACCGGAGCCCACAGAGACACGCACACCTCACAGAGCATGGATGCTGGCATGGACGCTGACATGCCCAGTCCGACAGCAACCTCGGACTCATTGTTAAGAGTATTTTTATTTTTGTTTATTTTTTTCGATGGAAAACAAATAACCTGAGGATCATTTGTATGTTAATGTACTGTGCCTTTTTGAAATCTTAAGGAAAAAAAAAAGGAAATCTTATGTTATCATTTCACCAAATGAACTTGGCCTAGAGCTCAAAATTTGTTATTACCGTTTTATTTGGTGAAAAATCAAAATAAGCTTGGACTTAATCAAACCTTGGCAAACACTGGGGCGTTGTGGCTCACACGAGTCATGATTCCATTTGAAATTCAAATTAATTGCAGGGACATCAATGTAGCCTTTTGTACAAATGGCTAACGGAGCCATTGGTATAGGACGCGTCTCCACTGGGACATTCCCAGCACGGGGAACTAAACCAGTCCAACTTCATGAGACCACGAGTTGGACTCCTTATCTTTTTGCGCTCACTCTATCCTGGACAAGCTCCTTTTTAAAAGGACATGGTAGTCTTTGAAATAGCCATTCCTATTGTGATCTTAATCAACACAAAGTCATTAACGCTCGGTGGCCCAAAGCTCACCGACGCCTAAAATCTAGGATATCTGCAATGCTGGACGTCACCACTCCACATTTCTCAATTGACTGGACAGTGTTACGGCAGCTAGACTGTTACCTAGCGCTAGCTACATAAAGTGGGCGGTGTTTTTTGTTTGTTTTTACTCGAGACATTTCGGTGCGGTGGGTGGGGGGGGGGGAGACGTCGGTTTTTTGATGGGACGTTTCCCTTGATGTGTATCAAAACAAAAAATGCCTGCCATCCAGAAGGTTGAGCTCAACATGGCCGCATGAGGACCACGGCATCGCGGGGCGCGGCGTTGGCGCTGGGAGATCTGAGGGCCGACCGCAGTGCCCGGACGTTATTCTACGCATGCAAGTGTTTTGTTTTTTGGTCAAGAAGGAAAGGGGGGTGTGAACTGAGTCGCAGGCTTAACTTAATTACAAAGGTTTTCTCTTTTTCAAGCTGCGTTTGGGATGGGGGGGTGGCATGGTTCATCTTAAAAGCAACAGGCATTTGGGGGGGGGGGGGGGAGGGGCGGTGTCACAGAGGGTTAGGCGCTGCTCAGCGCGTGTGGTGGACGAGGCAGGCGGTGGCTGCAGCTCCCCAGCCTCTCGGGCAGGTTTCAGGGAGTTAGGAGTAGATTCCCGGGCACTATCATTGTTGTCAGTGGCTTTGGTTTCCATCGCTGCATTTACAAACCGTGGCAGGGAGCGGGGGAGGCCCAAAGATATAATATATGATTTATTTGTTTTCTTGTAATAGGGAGTCCACTTCCTTTATGGGGACATAGTACTGTCAACTCCCCCAGGGAGTTCATCTGCTCAGACGTGTCACAAAAGCCCCTGGCACCTGTGAAGCAGACAACGCTTTTCCTCTCACAGAGGAAGCAGCCAATGAGAGGAGATGGGAAGGATTTAACCTTTTAATGCTGTGTTGCTCCTCAGGTGTGTTGTGCCTTGAACTTTTTTTTTTTTTTTTAAGAAATTGAACTAAAAAGCGGATGCACTGACAGTGTTGAATTTAGGATTGAATGGTGCTACTTCATTTAGGTGTGTAGGCCCTTTGTACGTATGTGCCCATCGAGTTTTACAAAGTTATTTTATTGCACATCTAGAGTTTTATATAGATGTCTTGGATATATGTCCTCAAGCTTCCAAATGTGTGTGCATGTGTGAGTGAGGCGGTGGTGAGAAGCGCAGCTTGTTTACAAAGGGGAAGGGTTCTCAACGTTAAACCAGGATTTATTTGGGACCAGGGGATTTAGCAGTTGGGGAATTTAGCCATTTGCACACAGATTTCTAGATTCTACTTTTGCTGCTAGTTTTGTGTAATTTATTAAGCATTTTTGACAAATATTTATTTTTGTAAGCCTCAAAGTGATTCTTTGAAAGTTTCAGAAACTTGACCAAAAGACAGTACAAAACACTGGCACTTGAATGTTGAATGTCACCTGTATGCGTGAAATTTATATATTTCGGGGTAGTGTGAGCTTTTTAATGTTTAAGACGCATTGGACTCAGTAATTAATATCCACAGCTGTTTCAAGGCCTCCTCAGGGCCATACAACATTATTAGATTCCCAATTGGCCATCAAATTGGAATGGAAGTGACAAAATGCCAAGGTTTGGAATAAAGTTGTGTAAAGAGCAAAAAAAATTTCCTAAGCGTATCGGTGCAGAAGTGTTCAGATTCTCCAAATGTGTGCATTGTTTCTTAACTCTAATTTGACCTGATGACTTTTCTTTTTGTTCTCCAGTGAATGTCTGGCACATGGCAATCTGTAAAGAAACAAACATGTGGTTTATTCTCCTGTTGCATTTGCATTATATGGTACCTCTCGTGTCTCCCCGGAGGAGAGCGGAGCCGGTTGTCATGGCGACCCGCTCGGCGCTCCCAGCGGAGAAGCCGGGGACCTCTTTAGGTGTAGCCGTTGCTTTCTGTACTAGCCTAGATGCTAATGCACTGCATGAGGAACACTCAAGCCGTGCGGTTAATGTATGATTTTACCAAAATTAAAGTTTGAATGCAAAAGTATCCAGAAAAAAATGCATGTTTATTGATGATTCGCCGAGGAGACTGTTGTTGGCTGGTAGCCCTTTGCAACTTTGCATTGTGTAGCTGCAAAGTGGGGGATGGTAGCAAAACTGCATTAGGCATAAAGGTTTACTTATTTTTGAAAAATATAAACATTTGTATAGTCAACTGTGTCAGTATTTATTTTACACAAAGCGTCGTTCTGATGATAATGTGCTTCAGTTAAATGGAGCTAAAATTAGTATAAGACCTGGGGGCCTGGTGTACTCTTTAATAAGACCCCTAGCTGTGGAGCAGAGGGGTTTGGTAAGGCGATCTGTGTGCTTTACAGGGACATGCTGCGTGGCTTTCGTAACTGGGCCAAGGAAATCTATTTTAGAGTCCCATTGGCTGCCATGTGTTTGTTTTTAAAAATGCAAATTCGACATTTGCCCAGCTACTCGAACGCAGGCAGGATCCTCAGAGCGCTATACACTGTGTACCCTGCACTGATATCTATGACCAAGTACTAATACGATCTGAACCCCATTTCTCTATCTCGGTGTGTAATCTTTAATCTGCATGGAGTGCTGCGTTATGTGTCAGAAGTGACGGGCCAGTGTACTGCTTCGGGTCCCCAGAGTGGCGCTTTACCACTAAATCCTGCCGACCGCCCATCATCTTCAGCTCCCCCCACCCATCTCTCTATCTCTCTCGCCATCCCTCCATCCAGGGGATTTGACTGCCATTAAGAGATGGCTGTGTGTGTGTGTGGTAATGATTGAGTGCGTCAACACACTGACCCCTAACGGGAGGACAGTTTGCACTTAGTACAGAGGCATCCACACGCACTAATCCATCCTGTTTCACCACCATGTCATCCCTGTGCGGCTGTGTGGCTTGCGAGCTGCTGCAGGCATCTAACATCTAGACAGACATGGGATAGGAAGGAAGACCCCCATCTGCTGATATCCCACGGAACATGAAGTTGATCACACATGGATGCAGAAAACAGTGGCAACAAACAAGTAAGAATCTGTTCAATTCATCTGGCCTTTTAATTGTAGTATTTAATATAATAATTCATGCGTCATCTTTTGTCATCTGGCGACTGCGTGCTTGTATGATGTGCTCTGTTGTGCTCTTCCAGGTCTGTAATCCTGGCATGTCCCACATGAGAGATGACAGGCATGTTGGCCGTTACCGCCGTCACTGGTCAGTTTCCCTCGGTGTCTCCTCATTCATTAACTCCATGCTTTATGCGATGCCCAGCAGCGTCTGGTGGACGGCTGCAGTGTCGTCGTATGTCTTATCTTGTATCTTTTCTTTTGTGTAGTTCCAGTGGCCGTTCTAGACCCATGTTACTGAGGGGGCCTGCAGGCCAGGGAGGCGGTTGTTTTGTCAGAGGGGCACATTCGACCTGGGACAAAATACAGACAAATAGTGTTGAAGCTTTCAAAAGTAATTCTATCATTATGGTACTCTTCATTTGGGGGCCACAGTTCAAGCTCAGTGTTACAGGGGCATTGTCACTTCTTGCCCCCGCCCTCCCACCCTTTGAACCGCCCATGTGTAGTTCTATATAAATGCATAAAAATAAAAAAAAACTTCTACCCAGACCTAAATTAAAGTTGGCTACGGGAAGAAAAAAAAACCAGAGAGACCAGTTACAGGCCGCGTTTGAGTGTAAACAGTGGCCAGCTTCTTCCACACACAGACCTGACTGAGTGATCACATTAGCAGCCGGAGAGCCGAACCTGCGCCAAACACCGGATCGAGAGGTGAAATCCCGAGCACAGACAATGGCCATTGTTGTGGGAGCTAATCTCCCCGGTGTAAGCCCTTTCTTTCTTAATCACATCACTGTTCCACCGCGCCTGGTGCCTGTGAAGGAGACAGTTTAACCTGAAAATAGTTCCCAGCCCTCTGCCTGTCAACGGGACTCAATCATCCAATCAAGTGGGCCCTGCGACGCAGGGTTACGCAGCAGTTCCCTTGGCTGACACACAGGGAAAACTATTTAGTGCTGTGTATTTTGTGGCTTTGAGGTTCCTGGCCACTGTGTCCTACACACTAGCCTTGGGTTTCTGTTATCACTTGTTGATCCTGTTCGACTTGCTGGAGTGGCTGACGTCACATTAAGGAAATGTCATGGGTTGCCATTAGAAATGCCCACATTGAACTTTTGAATCAAATCATTTCAAACCTGGGTTTAAATCTCTGCTTGTGTCCTGAAAATAGTTGTTTGGATGACGCACACAGACGGTGGCAGATTTAAGGGGGATTTGTCAAAGCTTTTTCCCTAAATAAATTCCCATGGTAAACTCACAATTCTACTTCTCCCCTCTCTCCATATGACATAAGTATTCTGTATTCTTTGGCGTCATGACTGACACATTTCGGCTAAGTCACTTGTCTTGGCTTGTATAACTGTGTAAACTGAACTGAAGCTGAACATCAGAGTATTACCGTAAAGGGTTCAAATCGAGTCAGTGAAATCCTCAACATAATCAACGGTGTTAAGAAATCCATCTGTTAATTTTTGTTAATTTGGCCTCAAATAAATACAGAATTGTAGTGGGAGGTTTAGATGGGCTGGGACCATAGACTATGGGGCAGACACGCCCTGCATCAAATACACCAGCTTAATTGACTTGCTATGGAGTAAACCTGTCGTTTCCTGAGGGTAGGGAATGCGTCACTTTTGTGCGCAGTTTTCAGCTGTCATGTAACGTGGCTGAGGCCTCTGGTTTGAGGTTAATCTTAAAAAAAAGCAAAGCAGCAAGCTTGGGAATCAATGTGACATGAGGCAGCATCACCCAGAGAGATTTCAAGATTATTCAGATACATAAAGCATATACTGTATACATTTTTGACATGATAGTCAATTCTATGGGAAGAGAGAAAGAATGCAGACAGTTACTACCACCATGGTCTTGCATAGAGATAATTTGGAGAGTATCTGACACCTCATCCCGATTGGTTTGTGGAACTAATCGATTCTTGTCGAGAATGATGTGTGTCAGGAAGCGTTTTTGATTTCCCGTTCTGTGAACTCCTCCACCATAGTCTCCGCGCTGGGCCTGCTGCTGCCCCAGGCCGCGCTGGCACTGTGGGCATGCGTGCGCGCCTGCCCGCCCTCCTGCACCTGCACCCAGGAGAGGAGCTGCAGTGTGCTGTGCGACCACTTGGCCCTGGCTGAGCTGCCCAAGGAGTTTCCCTGCGAGGCCTTGTCCATCAACGTCGACAAGAACCGGCTCAAGTTCCTGGCGGAGCGGGCGTTCGGCACCCTGCCCTCCCTCCGCACCCTCTCCCTGGACCACAACAACATCTCCTTCATCACACCTGGAGCCTTCAAGGTCCTCCACCTCAGCACCCCCCTGAGGATTCACCCCAACACACAGCCCTGATACGTATTACTAAGAGTACACATTATTATCAAGACTACTGTATATCTACATAGACATACATATCGCACTGTGTTGAGACAATAACGTTATTTACATATCTAAAGCTTAATTGAAAAGTCAACTGTTTGCTTTTGCTGCTTTCCTGCAGGGCCTGCCCAACCTGGTGGACCTGAAGATGGCCCACAACGAGTACATCAGCTACCTTCACACACGCACCTTCGCTGGCCTGAAGAAGCTAGTGCGCCTGGACATGTCCGACTGCAATCTGTTCAACATCCCTGACCGCATCTTCGTTGATCATATAACGCTGAGGGAGGTGCTCTGCTTCAAGAACAACTTCCGGAGGATCCCGGGGGCCTTCAGGGACATGGTGAACCTCACACACATCTACCTGGAGAAGAACAGGATCGAAGCGGTGGCGTACAACTCCTTGCTCGGCCTGGGTAACCTCAGGTATACATCATACCAGTTCCCTGTGAGCTTGAAAGAGATTGTAGCTTAGAAATCCAGTTTAGTTCAAATGTCTTTTTCTACAGGTACCTGAACCTCGAGGAGAACCGCATAAAGGTCATCCACGACCAGTCCTTCCAGGACCTGCTGCGCCTGGAGAACTTCTACCTCAATGACAACGTGCTGCCGGACCTGCCCCAGGATGCCTTCAAGGGCCTCACCCGCCTCAAGATGCTCAACCTGGGGGGGAACCTGCTGACCAACGTGTCCAAGACCTGGTTCAGTGACCTGGTGGAGCTGGAGGTCCTATACCTGGACAGGAACAGCTTGCTGGCCATTGAGGAGGGCTCCTTTGAGAACCTCACCAGCCTGATCACCCTTCACCTGAACAGCAACAACCTCACCGCCTTGCCGTTCCCCGTCTTCCAGCCTGTGTACTTCCTGGGGCGCCTGTACCTCTTCAAGAACCCCTGGGAGTGCGACTGCTCCCTGGAGTGGCTGAAGGAGTGGATGGAGAGCTACAAGCTGGTGCGGAACATCCCCTGTGCCTCGCCCTCTTCGGTGGCCGGCCTGGACCTGGGCGAGGTCGTGTTCGGGAGGGCCAATGGCTCCTGTGTGGACCCCCCTGAGCTGAATGCCACGGCCTTCACGGCGGTCCTGTCCACCACGGAGAACCGCTTCAACAGCCTCATCTCCAGGCTGCTGCAGCAAGAGCTCCAGGAGGAGATGGGCAACGGCACAGAGGGCCTACGCAACAGCACCCTGCTGGATCCGGGGGAAGCACTGCTCTCTGCGGGGGTCCAGGGGCAGGCGGTCCAGTCAATCCAGCCCCACACTTACCTCCTGGTCGTGTGGTTCCTCTTGGGTTCCGGCGGCTGCTCTGAGATTTGTTTTTGTGTGTTTGGGACATGAAGAAATGGTACAAACGGTGTTGAGACGAGAGATTGTTGAAACTGGGCTCGTTAGGAATGGGCCAATAAGATGGATGATGCTTTTGATTTGACGCTGAAATTGTTACCAGAAAGTGTCATGCATTTCCCCATCTCTCAACGTCTGAGGAACCCACGTCTCAGTGATTGACTTCAGCCATGCTGCCAGATGGAGAAGCTGTGCAGCTGTGAGACTTGGATGGTTATGCAGAACATGAAAGGATAACATCGCCAATTTCTAACCTTATATCTATCTATATGCATTAGGGACATAGTGTGAAAAAAAGCCTGCTGTTGTTGCCAATGCTTTCTGTGTCTCTGCGCATTCAAAATCTTACCCCCAACTCCATCATTTGACGCCGTTAATGACAGTTTGTTTAAGATTTGGGTTCAGACAACACAGTTAAACATTGTTAATTTGCATATACACTACCCACATGGCAATGATACAAAGCCGGGTTGAAAATCGGGCAATGTTCCCCTTTAAGAAGACAATCTCCTCCAGGCTTTGCAAGGGTTGCTGACACAACGCCTCACGAAGGACACAAACGGACGTTTAATTGATATTATGTAACACAGGCACGTCCTCACACACCCATTAATTTTCCCCCCTCCACCTCTGTGTAAACGCAGCGATGAATCCCCCCCTCCGAAACCGATGCCCTGGCAAGTCCCTCCTCACCGATCTGTCTGTACACGTGTAGCTTCAGCTGCTCTTCACGAACGCATTAATCTTCTTATCGCATGCGTCGATGCGCACCATATCCTCCGGCATAACGTACTAGAGGAACATTACCATCATCTCATCTGCCCTCTATGGATGGATTGACGTTAACCCCCTTTGAGCACTATATGCTACATTCAATACTATCTCCCTATAGGTCTGAGCTGAGCCGTACGCTGGCGGATGTGGATGTGGATGCAGGGGCCGAACGTGATCATGTGATCACGGCACCGCTGTTTCTCTGTCTGTGTGTAACCGAACATGTCTGTTGTGACTTGGCACTCTAACTCGACATCAACATTATATGTGTCCATTTTTTTCATTTCCCATATGCCGCCTGGGTTCACAGATATGTTTCACATGATAAGAATGATATACTGTCTCGCGTGATGTGTATATAGAGAGATATTATTATAATAGATTTGTTTTCCCTAATAAAGAAAAGGCCATTTTAACATTAAACCGCCTGTAAAAGCTAGTAGTTTTTCCTCTGAAAGGCGTTAACATCCATGTGAACTGTACTTAATCTGTGCTCATGTCAGCCCGTTTAATGTGGGATTAGACCAGACTAAGACCGACAGCGCAGCGAGGACATGTGCACGGGGAGCCACACGGGCCTGAAGGCTCATCTCCATCTCATCTCTGCCATTAATCAGTGGTCCAATGTAGCTACTTGTATCCCGTACCAGCGAGACCAGTGATTCTCCACTGGTGGGTCGCGATGAGGGCATTTTGAGCGGGTCATAGTTGCAGAGCATATGCCAAACTTTCATCTGTAGAAAGAAGCCCATGAATTAACAAATGTTTCAATGTGCATTCATGTTTTAATGGCTTACTAGTTCATTGAATTTGGCCCCAATTTTTGCAGCAGTACATGAAGGAATTGTTGATTACTGCAATATTGGTAAATTATTTATTTTATTTTTGGCTCATGAGTTAATGACACATGTGGGTGGTCTTCCATGTCAATTATGGAAAAATGCTAAAGAAATGATATGTTGTTGATATGCAAGTAAGGTATGTGTGAAATTTGAACAGATATCCTATTGATGGGATTCAAGAAAACATTTGTAATTGCACGTTAATCACAAGGGGAAAATATGTTCAGTGCAACCTATGGGTTGCACATTAAATTTTTTACAATGAATGCTCTTCCTCAATAAGCCACCACACTTTATCAAAGTATATTTCACATTTTATGTATTTTTTTTTTGCTTTGCTGTTGCATCTTTTGAATGTTATATTAAGAAGCCGATTTATAAAACCACATTGTCCTGAGGTAGTCAATCCGTTATGCTTATGATGCAACATTGTCTCCTGGCCCTCGTTCTAATCACTCGGTGGAACTGATCAATAAAAAACCATCACAGAATGCATCATGTTCCTGAGATTGCAGTCTCCAGGTAACCGTGGCAACCCGGACATCGAGAGCACAATGCTTTGCTGGTACAATAGTGGGCTCCCGTGTTTCATAATTCTATTAGGGGGTAGGATTGTGTAGTCTAAAGTGCTCAGAAGTTGGGGCCTGCTCATTAGCGTCCCAATATGTATTCACTGTACGTCGATTTAGAGAAAAGATTTTGCAAATTGGCCACCGTAAATAGTGAGTTTTTCATCCCGCTTAAATGTGATTTTATTACAAACCAGAAGATCAATGCTTTGGGGATAACGCAAGTAGCCACCTCTATGAAATGAACTCACAGTATGTCTATCATTTAATTATCACCCTAACCAGTGCTCAAATTGGTAGTACCGGCTCAACTAAACTCGCTTCAGAGCGTTTCCACCAGGCAAAAACTGGTATCATTTGTATTATCCCCCTGGTACCTAGTATTTCTCCCCTCTCTATCCCTCTATCTCTCTATCTATTATCTCTATACTCTCTATTCCCCCTCTCCCTCTATCTCTATCGATTCAACTCGTTTCCACCAGGCAAAAACCGGTACCTGGTGCTTTTTTAGTACCCGCTCCGTTGAGGTCCCAAGTGAGCCGAGGCGATATTCAAACTGGTGTTCTCTAAATAATGCATTAATGTATTAGCTTTGTAAATGGTTTAGGTGATTTTATGTGTCTTTTTGTCTCCTTGAACCTGGGTCTCCAGAGTGTTAACCTTAGGGTCTATCCATCTATCATGAAAATCTAACAATACGGAAACACCTCTGCCATGGAAATCGGCAGGGCTTGAACCTGGGCCTCCAGAGTGTTAACCTACAGCTCTGTCCACTGCTCCACAGTGATCGAGTCTTTTAGAGGTTTTATTTGACCTGAGTATGAGTTGAACCTGAGTATCCAGGGGGTTTCCCAACAGGTCTGCACCACAGATCTAACATAACATTCACTGGAGGTTACTGGATGGATGTTATATAACATTCACTGGATATCATACTGAAGCACTTTGATCCATAAAGAGGCCGGACACGCGTTGTAGAGTCAGAAATAGCATGTTTTAATCACCTGTTTGTTTACATCCATGACTTGCACTACCTGCTCGTCGTGCCCAACCCAGCCAAAACCACACCCCCCCTGACACTGACAATGTGACCCAGAAACAGTGTTTGGTGCTGGAAAAGCTGAGACTTCTGAGGGTGGAATTTTAGATTTGCCTGCCGCAGTCTTCCCAGCACATCTCTCAAGTTGGTAAGTTCCTGTTCAAAGGTAGAGGCATGAATCAGCAAATCATCTAAGTAGACCAGGCAGGCCAACTTAGGCAGGCCCTCAAGTATTGTCTCCATCAACCTCAAACGTTGCTGGGGCATTACAAAGTCCAAAGGCCATTACTGTGAATTCCCAGAGCCCCTGTCCCAAAGACAAAGCTGTGTTCTCCCGCGCTTCTTTGTCCAAATGTGCCTGCCAGTACCCGCCTTGCAGGTCGAGTGTAGAGAATAAACGTGAACCTGCCAGGTTGTCCAAGGCATCATCTACGTGGGGGATGGGGTGTGCGTCCTTTATGGTGACCTCATTGAGCCTTTCTCCTTGCGACGACGTAAGATGCTCACCAGCCCGTGTACACATTGCATCTCTGGAATAGGGGCTTCGCTGTTCTCCCCTGGGGGGTCGAGCACTCCGGTCTGGGGTACTTGCCCAATCACAGCGATTTGGAAAGTCTGTCCCCCCCGACCCAGCATGAGAAGGTCAGCTTCTAGATCCAGATGACTTTTTGTGGCCCGAAGGAAGTCCAGCCCCAATATCAGGTCATTCTGAATGGGAGCTACCCAGGCCTCCAGTTCTACCTCCACATCTCCTATCTGGATTTTCAAAGTGATCTTCCCCTGGCTGTCAGCCATCTCCCCCGTGGCCGTACGCAACACTCCCTGACTGGGCTTCACCTGGGTGCGCCAACCCCCCACCCCCCCTTTGTCCAACACCTTTCCCCTAATAACAGTGACAGAGGCTCCTGTATCAATCAACCCTCTACAGACTATGTCAATCACCTGGCAGTCTATGTAGATGTGATGAGCACATGACACAATGCTTATTCCTTCGTCATTGTCTCCCATCCCTCCTCTCATATTGTGATCTTCAGGGCACATGTTCTCCACTTGTGCCGTTTGTCCGCCCACGTAGGGTGTTAGGTGGACTGGTTCTGGCTCAGAATTGGTGGTAATGTATTTAATGTTCCTCTGTGGGGTCTCCAGTATTTCAGTTTGGACCAAAATGCTGCCCCTTGTGTTTGGCCCTTAGTATTCCCCCTGGTCCCTCGGTCCCTTCCTCTCATCACAGTTCCTGGCCAGATGTTCAGTGTTCCCACACACCCAGAAAACAAGTCGCTGTGTGCCCCTCCTGGGCCCCCCACCACAGAACATTTCCCACAGCGCACACCATAGCATGGAACTCCCCCTCTTCGGCATGCATGGTTGGGGTTGTGGCTACACCCCTCCCTGGGTGTAGTAACTGTGGCCTGTCATCACAGTACCGGGTGGCAGTGGCTCTACTTCTCTGCATCACTGGTGTGGGGTTGTACTGAGGGAGTGTCATCATTCTTCTCTGACATTTACCCCTACATTCCCATATGAGCCACAGAACCAGCTTGGTTGACTGGTTGGGTAACACTGGCAGTTTTCTACATTAATTTCCCTTACAGTAGCTCTCTCAGCGTCTTTACTTGGACGCCATGGTATCACGTCACTCCCAGTTGGGACTCGCGTGGCACTCATCTGGGGCGAGTGAGTGAAAGGAGCGCAGCTGAAGCGGCTGACGGGACTAGTATTTCCTTGTTCAGCCCAAAACACAGTTTCCACCTCCATAGCTGTTGTGAGTGCCTCTCTCATTGTCACAGGACGTCTGAGTTTAACCTGTACTCTCATTTCGCTGTCGTTCAGTCCATCAATGAATTGTTCAGTCATCATCCGTTGTTGCAGTTCATAGCTAGCACCGGGGTACGCCAGGCGGAACAGCCTTTCTACATCACCTGCATATTTCGGTAGGGGCTCGCCTCGCTCTCTCACTCTGTTTGAACTGGATCATGGCTACCGCAGTTAGATTTTCTTCTCCATAGCGGATGGCTAGTGCTTCACATAGCGTGACATAATCACATTGCTTCAGCGCTGGTAGGCTGGCCAACACTGACATAGCGTCCCCGGCTAAACTTACGCCCCTTTATCTTCATAACACCATTTATTGAGTTCACTCACGATCTCGAACTGCGTCCTGAAGATCTCCCAGCTTGACTTTCCCTTGTAGGTAGGAGGCTGTTTGCGAATGCGAAAGCTTTCCCCTTCTCTGTGTCCCCGCTCCATCCCGGGACGGTCTGGCTGCTCCGTGGCTGCTGCAGAAGGAGTGCTGTGACGGACCCGTCTGCTCCATCTCCAGGTCGGCTAAGAAACGGAATCCAGTCGTTCCGTCTGTCTGCGGCTTGGCTTTATTACTGGCTCCACTGTGACGGCCCTCCCGCTCTGTCTGCTGGGGCTCAGGTGTACTCTCCTGTATGTCCTGCATGTGTTGTTTTGTTTGTCATGTAGGTGGCCGGTAGGAGGAGTCCGGGAGGTTCATCAGTGCTGATAAGATGCACCTGGGCCCGGGTGTGCTCTGTGCTATAAGACAGAGGTCTAGCAGTGGCTTCGCTCTCTTCCCCCAGAAGCATGTCATTTGTGACATTTCTAGTATTATTTGTATTAGTTACCTTACAACACTTACACCATTCATTATCCATGCATCCACTCACTACGCTACTGACATTACATATCTCATGCTTGGGTTTGTACCTTTTCATTTGTTCCTTTATTCTTAATAGAATAAATACTTTTGCATGATACTTGGTTTTGGCGTGTGACTCCCTACTTGTTGCGGCTTTTACGAGCTGAGTCGTAACAAATGGGGGCTCGTCCGTAGCTTTTCTTTTGTTGTTTGTTCCTGCGGCCCGGTTCTCCGCGTTGCTGTTTGGGGGGTTGCGTGCTTGTAGTGGTTTTCTTTTGTGCTTTGTTTGCTTGGTTTGCTCTCTGTTGCCTTTGTTTGGCGCCTTTGGCGTTTTGGTTGCCTTTGGTGGCATTTGTTTTGTTGGTGGGGGGGTGATGTTTACTGTCTCTGGCGTCCGCTTGTGCTGGGGACGAGTTTTGTTGGCGCCGCATTGTGGTTGGTGTCCTTTGGCGTGTGTGCGGCGGTGGTCTGGTTTGGACGGTCTGTTGGGTTTTGGAGCGCGGCCTGTTCGTTCCCGTTAGGCTTAGCGGCGTTTCTCCTTTGGGATTCGTTATGGGGGGGGGGTGTAGTGTTGTGGTTAAAGCTTCTGTCTCGGGGCACATCCGTGGTTTCCGGGGGGGTTGTCGGCGTGCCGATCGCTTTCCCGCACCAGCAGGCTCTAGTGCGTAAATACCCACCATATGGAGTCACATGAAGACTAGGGAGGAGTGTTAGCTCGTGACTGGTTAGGTAGATAGTGGGGAAGCTCTGCTCCAATGGGCTGTCTGTGCCGTGTCCACTGTGCGCGCTGGTGTGTCTTGGTTTGATATTTGGGTCCCTTTGGTTGTTATTTTGGTTGATATTTCTTGGTTGGTATTTTGAGTTTTTGTTTTGGTTATCTGTTATGGCGAGCGTGGAGGATTTTGTGCAGCGTTACACCAAGGATCAATTATTGCACATTGCGGAGCACTATGAGATCGATGTTGGTAGCTGTCGGACCAAGGGTGGTATTAAGTCTATTTTTAGGGGAGGTCTGATTGACCTGACGGTTCTTGCCCAGGAGGATAAAGAGGATGCCCCTTTACCTGGTGGCTCTTTGGGTTTTGCTCTGCCTCCGGTAGCTGTCCCTGGTGCCGGTTTTACCTTTGAGCAGCAGAAGGAGTTATTTATGTTGCAACTGGAACGGGACAGGGGCTTTGCTGAGCTGGAGGGGGCAAAGCTGAAATTGGAGCAGAAACGATTGACGCTGGAGAACTATCGACTGGATTTGGTTAAGGATGGCAAGCTGGGTAGTGATACGATGCTACCTGATGTTTGTTTCTCCTGGGGTTTTGCCCCAATCGTTTGATGTGGGCAGTAGTTTGCGCCTATTGCCCAAGTTTAGTGAAAAGGATCCGGACACCTTTTTCTCCTTGTTTGAGCGTGTGGCAGATGCTAGGGATTGGCCTGACTCTGACAGGAATCTCTTGTTGCAGTGTGTCGTGACTGGTAAAGCCCAGGATGCTTATTGTGACCTGGGTGCAGATTCCAGTCTCACCTATGCTAAAGTGAAGGATGCGGTTCTAAAGGCTTATGAGTTGGTGCCTGAGGCTTATCGCCAGCGGTTTAAGTCCTGGAAGAGTTTCGGTGCCCGGCCGCATTGCCACTTTTATACAGGAACTACGGCTGACTACGGCTATGGAGGCGGCTGCTATAGCCGATGACTATGTTTTAACCCACAAAGGTAGTTTTAGTGAGCCTCGTGCGTGCGATAAGTCTCGTCGTAGGGAGACTGCTTCTGGGTTTCGTTCCGTGAATCATGGGGTGGCTGGGTCGGAGTGTCATTCGTCTGCCGTGTCTCATGGCTCCCATGGGAGATTTGAATCCGGTAGGGAGCCTAAAGATCGTGGCTCCCGAGGGAGAGTTGATCCAAATAGTGTTTGTAACTACTGCCAAGGTAGGGGGCACTGGAAGGCCGAGTGTCCGGTCCTGAAGGGCAAATCGCGGTATGCCGGTGGAAGTGTCAAGGCTGTTGCCCTCGCAGCCCCTGACCCCGTTTTGTCTTCTCCTGTGTTTTTGCCCTTTGACCAGGGGCTAACCGACGTGGGCCCCCCTGGTAGTCCTTCCACCTACTCACCTTTCATTACCGAAGGATATGTGTCGTTGGTTGGTCAGGATAGGAAGGTCCCCGTTAAGATCCTGAGGGATACTGGTGCGTGCGATTCCCTCGTCCTGGAGTTGGTGATGCCTTTTTCCCGGGAGTCGGATACAGGGGATAGTGTCCTGATCCGGGGGATGGGTTTGAACACCCTGTGTGTGCCCCTCCATACCATGGTGTTTCATTCAGACCTGGTACAGGGTGAGATTGTCGTCGGGGTGCGCCCCGCGCTGCCCATTGATGGGGTGGCTGTGATTTTGGGGAATAATCCACCTCCACCTTCCACCTCCTCCTGTGTCGCTGTCGGATTTTCCTCTGTCGGTTTCCCATAGTGATTTGGTGCGGGAGCAGCAGGCAGACCCATCCTTGAAGGATGTGTTTGACAGCCTTCTCTCGGCTGGCAATGTGCGCAGCGCTGTACAAGGCTACTTTCTTCAGGATGGGTTGTTGGTGAGGAAGTGGGTTCCCCTCTGTGATCCTTTCATTGGGGATCCTGTGACACAGATTGTGGTTCCAACCAAGTTCCGTAACTTGTTTTACAGGTTTCCCATGACCAGTCGGGTCATTCGGGGGTGAGGAAGACCTATGATCGTGTTTTACAGTTGTTCTTTTGGCCCCGCTTGAAAAAAGACATCTCTGGTTACATCAAAACCTGTCATATGTGCCAGTTGACGGGTAAACTGAATCAATGATGAGATGCGTCAGAGTACTAGGTATCCTGCTGCCTATCCACTTTGGACTATCACATCTCGGTCTGTGGTCAAGTCATTATCGCAGTTTATTTCTGTGTTTGGCATTCCCAGGATCATCCAGAGTGATCAGGTTTCTAATTTCACCTCACACTTGTTTGCTCAGGTTTTAAAACAGCTGCAGGTTAAGCATAAGCAGGCCACCGCTTACCATGCGCAAAGTCAGGGAGCATTGGAGCGGTTCCACCAGTCTCTGAAGTCGCTGCTGCGTGCTTATTGCGTGGAGATGGACGGGGACTGGGAGGAGGGATTGCCGTGTTTATTGCTGGCCGCTAGGGAGGTGATCCAGGAGAGTACTGGTTTTAGTCCCAACGATCTTGTGTTTGGTCACACAGTGCGTGGTCCTTTGGCTGCACTGGGGGAAGGCTGGACAGCAGAAGAGCCTCCTCAGGATTTACTCAGTTATGTGGGGGTGCTAGGGAAGGGTAATCCCGTTTTGTTAGTGGGTTCAGTGGGATTGGGCTCTCCTGCTCACGCAGTGGCAGCGTGGGGAGAGGAGGGTGTTACAGCGCCCGATGATTGTGTGTTGCAGGCCAGATTGAAGAACTCAGAATCCCTGCGTAACTTGGCCGGTCTGTTGGGGCACTTGTCTGACTCCCATAGAGTGGAGTTGACTGAGCTTATCGGGAGGTATCCGTCCATATGTGGGGATACACCCTCCCGTACGCATCTGATTGAGCATGACATGGATGTGGGTGACGCCCAGCCCATTCGACGGCGGTTTTATCGTGTTTCGGCCGAGAAGCACCAGGTTTTAGATACTGAGGTTCAGTATATGTTAGAACATAACATAGCTGAACCTTCTGCCTCCAGCTGGGCATCTCCATGCCTGTTGGTGGGTAAACCGGATCGAAATTACCGGTTCTGTACTGATTACCGTAAGGTCAACAAGGTGACAAAACCAGACTCTTATCCGCTTCCTCGCATGGAGGATTGTATCGACAAGGTTGGGTCAGCCAAGTTTGTTAGTAAATTTGACTTATTAAAGGGTTACTGGCAGGTTCCGTTGTCCTCATGCGGCCGTGAGATCTCTGCTGTTATCACTCCGCTGTATTCGTATACAGTGATGGCCTTTGGTCTCAGGAATGCGCCCGCCTTTCAACGGCTCATGAACCCTGTATCGGGATTAGAGGGTTGCACTGTATATTTGGATGATGTGGTGGTTTAGTGATTCCTGGCAGTCCCATGTGTGTCAGATCTGTGCGCTGTTTGAGCGTTTGGCTGGGGCGCGTCTCACCATCAACCTGGCGAAGTGTGAGTTTGCCAGGGCGACGGTGACGTACCTTGGAAAGGTGGTGGGCCAGGGACAGGTGCGTCCTGTTCACGCAAAAGTGTTGGCCATTTATGGGTACCCACCTCCCACGACAAAGAAAGAGCTCATGCGGTTTTTAGGTCTTGTTGGCTACTATCGGGGCTTCTGTAGGAACTTTTCTAGTGTGGTGGCCTCTCTTACGGACCTGCTCAGGGGCAAGGCTGAGTTTGTCTGGTCGTCTGCCTGTCAGTTGGCGTTCAACCATGTTCGGTCTCTCCTGTGCTCTGCCTCTGTTTTGTCTGCTCCGCGTCTGGACCAGCCTTTTCAGCTCCAGGTTGATACCAGTCATGTGGGGGCTGGGGCAGTGCTGCTGCAGTCAGATGACCAGGGTATTGACAGGCCTGTTAGCTTCTTCTCCCGAATGTTTAATGTTTACCAGCTAAATTACTCGGTGGTGGAGAAGGAAGCTCTGATTTGGGTGTGTTTGAGGTGTATGTTGGGTCAGGGGTGGTGCCTCTGGTGGTCTATACTGACCATAACCCTCTGACGTTTTTGCATTCAATACAGTGCCTGAATCAGAGGCTCATGCGGTGGTGTTTGTTCCTCCAGTCTTACACACTGGACATTCGCCATATTAAGGGGACGGAGAACGTGGTGGTGGACGCGTTGTCCCATGCCCCTTCTGCTTAACTTTGTTTTTTTTGTCTCTGCCTCCTGTCTTCTTTTCTTTCCGTCTTGTCTTCTCTCCCTTTCTCTTAATGTGCTTTCCAGGATCCGGGGTTTGCTGAGGTCCGGGGGCCGGGGGGGGGGGAGGGTCGGCGGGCTGTCTGGTGGTGGGGTGTTTTGTTTTTTTTGTGCTGGACTTGTTCCGTTTGTATGGGTTTGTTCGGTTCGGGGTTCCCCTTAGGGCCCCATCTTTATGGGGGGGGGGTGTGACGGCCCTCCCGCTCTGTCTGCTGGGGTTCAGGTGTACTGTCCTGTTTGTCCTGCATGTGTTGTTTTGTTTGTCCTGTAGGTGGCCGGTAGGCGGAGTCCGGGAGGGTCATCAGTGCTGATGAGATGCACCTGGGCCCGGGTGTGCTCTGTGCTATAAGACAGAGGTCTAGCAGTGGCTTCGCTCTCTTCCCCCAGAAGCATGTCATTTGTGACATTTCTAGTATTATTTGTATTAGTTACCTTACAACACTTACACCTATTCATTATCCATGCATCCACTCACTACGCGACTGCAATACTGACATTACATATCTCATGCTTGGTTTGTACCTTTTCATTTGTTTCCTTTATTTCTTAACAGATTAAATACTTTTGTATGATGATTTGGTTTTGGCGTGTGACTCCCTACTTGTTGCAGCTTTTACGAGCTGAGTCGTAACACCACGCTATCCTCCTCCCGAAACTAGCATGGTGCCGGTAACTTGGTCTCGCGCCTCCATAGCTCATACTAGCTCCCGTCGGATCGAAAGCTTCTCTCCATAATCCACTCTGACACCAAAGAGGCCGGACACGCATTGTAGTCAGAAATGTCAAGTTTTAATCACCTGTTCGTTTACATCCACGGCTCGCACTACCTGCTTGTCGCGCCCAACCCGGCCAAAACCACACCCCCCCCTTCCGGTCAACTCCCACCAAAACAACCCACCCCCCCGGGTTGCTTAGTTACCAAAATGCTGATATGCTGCAATTAGGACTGGACGTGTGTAGGAATGGCTGGCTTTCCAGTTCCTCATTAGTATAGTGGTCAGTAAATATTTAGTAACACATTTCACATTATTATTTAGCAGTGGTGGAATTTAACTAAGTACATTCTCAAGCACTGTACTTACATCCAAATTTGACAGCTTTAGTTCCTAGTTATTTTTCAGATTACAATTTTTATACCCTTCCTGTCTAGTGGAAACCATGCATCTCCAGATGTGTTGATGTTGAATGTTTGTGATAAACTGAAGGATGAAGTGTTCCTTTATGTGTTGAGAAAATCTACAGCAATGCATCATATTCTATAAGATCAGATCTATAAGATCTTATAGATCTATAAGATCAGATCTTATGGAAGAATCTACAGCAATGCATTATATTCTATAAAATCTGATATAGAATATGATGCATTGCTGTAGATTAAACTACCCAACAGTATATAAAATAGTTTAAATGAGCTCAACCTTCAACATCAACAGCAGTAAAATGCAACATACACATTAATGCAGCAGTAATATTCATCCAGAAACAGATATAATAGTAAAACAGACTTTTATTGCACAATGAGTACTTTGACTTTTTATACATATATTTTGCTGATACTCACACACTTTTACTTAAGTAAAGGGTCTGAATACTTCTTCCAACACTGTCATTTACGTAACATTATCCTCATTTCCGCCAACCACTGGTTTTTCGAAAGAGTTTCTGACAGAGGACAATAAATTCTGCCACGGTACTGGCTGTGTCCAGTGTCATCATTGCGGAACTGTCCACACTTTTTGCAGGTATTGGCCTCTACAGATCGCCTATATGGCCTCTTTGGAGTGGCTCCAGCTGTGGTGGTAGGCGCACTGGTTTGTGGGTTGGTGCCGCCTACTGACACAGGAAACACTGCCGGTACCAGCGTTTGTCCTGCTGGTGTGAGGATCTGAGGTGTCATAAATAAATGCCCCTTTGGTATAATTGGATGGAGGAGCTGAGTAGAGGCTGTCTGCCTCTGTTGTGCCTGACCTGCTGTACTTTCCGGCAGCCGGTACTGATGCTCCTGTTGCGCTGGCATGGGTTGAGCAGGGAATACATTTGCCTCCTGAAGTGGCTCTTCAGACTTCGGGAGGGCTGGAGGCAATGCAGTGCCCTGGAGCAGCACAGACAGCCCCTGCCTCTTCTGCCTGCTGTTGTGCCACTGGATGAGGGTGTTCTGGTTTACTTCCACCAGCTGAATCCCTGTTCCCTGCATCACCAGTGAGTTGCCAACAACAAGCAGCCTTATTTTATGGTAGTCCCTCAGAATTAAGGACCACCTTGAATTGGTCCTCACTGGGCTCGGATGCAGAATGCAGAGTCTTATAAAAATGTTCTCTACCAGCCGACAGCAGTCAGGCCACTGAGCAGGTGCACTGCTCGCACCTAAGACACAACGGGTGGTGCTCTCCACACGGAGTTCGGTGTTCTGAGTTGCACTGTATATTTGGATGATGTGGTGGTTTAGTGATTCCTGGCAGTCCCATGTGTGATCCGTGCGCTGTTCGAGCGTTTGGCTGGGGCGCGTCTCACCATCAACCTGGCGAAGTGTGAGTTTGCCAGGGCGACGGTGACGTACCTTGGAAAGGTGGTGGGCCAGGGACAGGTGCGTCCTGTTCGCGCGAAAGTGTTGGCCATTGATGGGTACCCACCTCCCACGACAAAGAAAGAGCTCATGCGGTTTTTAGGTCTCGTTGGCTACTATCGGGGCTTCTGTAGGAACTTTTCTAGTGTGGTGGCCCCTCTTACGGACCTGCTCAGGGGCAAGGCTGAGTTTGTCTGGTCGTCTGCCTGTCAGTTGGCATTCAACCATGTTCGGTCTCTCCTGTGCTCTGCCCCTGTGTTGTCTGCTCCGCGTCTGGACCAGCCTTTTCAGCTCCAGGTTGATGCCAGTCATGTGGGGGCGGGGCAGTGCTGCTGCAGTCAGATGACCAGGGTATTGACAGGCCTGTTAGCTTCCTTGGGTCCTTGGGGGTGTGACGGCCCTCCCGCTCTGTCTGCTGGGGTTCAGGTGTACTGTCCTGTCTGTCCTGCATGTGTTGTTTTGTTTGTCCTGTAGGTGGCCGGTAGGCGGAGTCCGGGAGGGTCATCAGTGCTGATGAGGTGCACCTGGGCCCGGGTGTGCTCTGTGCTATAAGACAGAGGTCTAGCAGTGGCTTCGCTCTCTTCCCCCAGAAGCATGTCATTTGTGACATTTCTAGTATTATTTGTATTAGTTACCTTACAACACTTACACCATTCATTATCCATGCATCCACTCACTACGCTACTGACATTACATATCTCATGCTTGGGTTTGTACCTTTTCATTTGTTCCTTTAATCTTAATAGAATAAATACTTTTGTATGATATTTGGTTTTGGCGTGTGACTCCCTACTTGTTGCAGCTTTTACGAGCTGAGTCGTAACACCACGCTATCCTCCTCCCGAAACTAGCATGGTGCCGGTAACTTGGTCTCGCGCCTCCATAGCTCATACTAGCTCCCGTCGGATCGAAAGCTTCTCTCCATAATCCACTCTGACACCAAAGAGGCCGGACACGCATTGTAGTCAGAAATGTCAAGTTTTAATCACCTGTTCGTTTACATCCACGGCTCGCACTACCTGCTTGTCGCGCCCAACCCGGCCAAAACCACACCCCCCCCTTCCGGTCAACTCCCACCAAAACAACCCACCCCCCCGGGTTGCTTAGTTACCAAAATGCTGATATGCTGCAATTAGGACTGGACGTGTGTAGGAATGGCTGGCTTTCCAGTTCCTCATTAGTATAGTGGTCAGTAAATATTTAGTAACACATTTCACATTATTATTTAGCAGTGGTGGAATTTAACTAAGTACATTCTCAAGCACTGTACTTACATCCAAATTTGACAGCTTTAGTTCCTAGTTATTTTTCAGATTACAATTTTTATACCCTTCCTGTCTAGTGGAAACCATGCATCTCCAGATGTGTTGATGTTGAATGTTTGTGATAAACTGAAGGATGAAGTGTTCCTTTATGTGTTGAGAAAATCTACAGCAATGCATCATATTCTATAAGATCAGATCTATAAGATCTTATAGATCTATAAGATCAGATCTTATGGAAGAATCTACAGCAATGCATTATATTCTATAAAATCTGATATAGAATATGATGCATTGCTGTAGATTAAACTACCCAACAGTATATAAAATAGTTTAAATGAGCTCAACCTTCAACATCAACAGCAGTAAAATGCAACATACACATTAATGCAGCAGTAATATTCATCCAGAAACAGATATAATAGTAAAACAGACTTTTATTGCACAATGAGTACTTTGACTTTTTATACATATATTTTGCTGATACTCACACACTTTTACTTAAGTAAAGGGTCTGAATACTTCTTCCAACACTGTCATTTACGTAACATTATCCTCATTTCCGCCAACCACTGGTTTTTCGAAAGAGTTTCTGACAGAGGACAATAAATTCTGCCACGGTACTGGCTGTGTCCAGTGTCATCATTGCGGAACTGTCCACACTTTTTGCAGGTATTGGCCTTTACAGATCGCCTATATGGCCTCTTTGGAGAGACTCCAGCTGTGGTGGTAGGCACACTGGTTTGTGGGTTGGTGCGGCCTACTGACACAGGAAACACTATCGGTATCAGAGTTTGTCCTGCTGGTGTGAGGATCTGAGGTGTCATAAATAAATGCCCCTTTGGTATAATTGGATGGAGGAGCTGAGTAGAGGCTGTCTGCCTCTGTTGTGCCTGACCTGCTGTACTTTCCGGCAGCCGGTACTGATGCTCCTGTTGCGCTGGCATGGGTTGAGCAGGGAATACATTTGCCTCCTGAAGTGGCTCTTCAGACTCCGGGAGGGCTGGAGGCAATGCAGTGCCCTGGAGCAGCACAGACAGCTCCTGCCTCTTCTGCCTGCTGTTGTGCCACTGGATGAGGGTGTTCTGGTTTACTTCCACCAGCTGAATCCCTGTTCCCTGCATCACCAGTGAGTTGCCAACAACAAGCAGCTGTATTTTATGGTAGTCCCTCAGAATTAAGGACCACCTTGAATTGGTCCTCACTGGGCTCGGATGCAGAATGCAGAGTCTTATAAAAATGTTCTCTACCAGCCGACAGCAGTCAGGCCACTGAGCAGGTGCACTGCTCGCATCTAAGAAGCAACGGGTGGTGCTCTCCACACCAGGCGTTTTTGAGGGCTTCTCCTGGTGTTGTGCTGCATAAACCACCCGTTGCTTATCACTTTCATCCAGGCTCTGCCACAGTGCAATGATTGTACTGGCCTGCTGGTTGCTGAGATAGAGGTCTGATCCCAAAGCTCCACCAAGTACTCAAGTCTGTCCACGTGCTGGTATCCAGGAACATTGGTCATAAACAGCCTATGCAAATGAAATTTTAGGAAATAGCAATGTAAAACAGTCACTGACATTGACCTTTAATGACACTTTATTGCTGCTGTGGATTTAATAAAATGTGTTAATTCATACATACATATTCTAAATTGATCACACTGACACTTACCATATCTTCAGCTTTCATATCAACTCCAGCCTCAGAGGATGAACTAGAGGGCAGAATGGATGCATCGGAGGCCATTGCAGATGTGCCGGGAGCCAAGGCTGCACGATATTGTAAAAAATTGTGAAAATTCAAATAAATCATATTGTGATTATTTTGAACGATATTACAATGGAACTTTCCCTATTCAAATGGCAAGTCCCGCCACCCCTAGTTACTGTTGCTATGTCCCCCAAGCTTTCCCACACGCTCTGCAGCATGTTACCGAAATGTCCACTGAACAACGCCCCCCTGCTGATGATTCTCTCTCAATATCGCTGGATGTTATTTGCCAAATGCCGCTACTTTATCTAAGAGAGTTGTACAGAAAGGCTGAACTATTTGACACAAGGATATATCCATGACATTCGGATTTCGGACGGAGCAGACGACAACATAAAACTTGATGCTAAGTGTTGGTGATCTATGAGGAAGACACAAACGCCTCACAAATTCGTCAGGACAAAATCGTGGAGTCCTACTGCTCATGTAAAGCAGGGTGAGTACGTTAGTGATGTGTTTACAATGAAAATAAGACTAAGCTCTGCGAGAGCACAATTTGAATTTGCTCAGCGAGTACTCTGGTAATGAGTAACATGCTCATTAGCTATTCCTGTTGTTCCGAACATAAACCAATCACATCGGTGTATCTGATATAGGCGGGCCAGAGGCGGGCTAAACAGATGACGTCAGCGCTGCGACGGAATCAGTCCGGAATCAGTCAGTAAACATTGCAAGATGGCTGTCGAAAATGTTGACTGAGTATCTGTACAAACTAGGGATTTCGATAGTATTTCGATTAATTGTTTTGCCCTACGCAACAGAGCTAAATCAGCTGCATCCCACTCAAATATGCACGCTAACAGGCGTGACATAAAGACTGGGTACAGCTGATGAGCATCTGTTACGCATCCCAGGACAAGTCGGCGCATGAAGTGCCAGACATCCAGCCGGATAATAAGGTCTGGCCACCCGCCGGCCTTCAGCTTGGTCTCCCCTGCCTCAGTACAGCAGCCGCAGTCTACATATAAGGCAACAGGGGGATCCACACCGGCCTGCTGGTATCTTTTCACCAGGTCTGCTGCCATCATGTCCAGGCCAGCTCCCCCCTGAGCGTTCAGCACACTGATGAGAATCTGACCATGCTCATTTCCCACAGAGGTAAGCCAGAGTGCTGTCCCCTTGGCTGTTCCGGCAAGCTTCTTGGTGATCTGAAACACATAAAATGTATAGGGCCTCTGTGAACATGATTCAGAAATACAGACATACAGGCAGTAGTTAATAATATCAGTAGCCTTTTTTTAAAGAAAAAAAGGTTAAACAACCTTTTTTTAAAGAAAAAAAGGTTGTTTAACCTTTTTCGTTGAATCCATTTTTAGAATGGTGCCATAGGTTGATGTTACTCTGGCCTTGATGTCCTCCAGCCTTGTTAAAATGTCCTGGCTGTAAACGGAGAGGAGCCACTTGCAGCTCGGCACCACAGCAGGCTCTGGAGGCTCAGAGAATGTCATGGGCAACAGTACGAGAGCGTTGGAGGAAGTCCACACACTCTGTGGTGTACCTCGCTACACGATGCAGCCACTCCTCTGTGTGGTTCTCCCTCAGCTGCTTTAAAACCTGTGTTGGGCTGTTACCCAGGCCTCTCTCCCGCAGAAGCCGGATCACCCGGATGTCACACGCAAAGCTTTGGCCATAGACAGATATATCAGTAAGAATGTTTTACATAATTATATTTGACAAGGCAAGAGAGAAAAGAGACGTTACTCACTTTCGTGTGAGGATGACCCGAAATTCTGATCTGTGAACCAAGTCCAGTTGCTTAAGGACAGTCTGGCTCCAAGACACATGGGTGGAACTACATTTGGTGCAGGCTAGAGTCTCTGTCACCATATTGTAGATCCTGTCCACGTCCAGGACCCGATGTGCCCTCTTGTGCAGCCCTGCTCCTGTGAGTTGGTGCTGCCCACAGGCAGGGTTGGGACAGACCACCTTCACCTTCCACAATTTGTAAGGCATCCAGACAAGAAGTGGGTGGGCAAATTAGCATAGCTAGGTGATTAGCCCATTGTAGCTAGTAGTTAGCAGATCTTAGGCTTATTTTCATTGTAAACACATCACTAACGTACTCACCCTGCTTTACATGAGCAGTAGGACTCCACGATGTCGTCCTGACGAATTTCAATGTGGAGTTTGTGAGGCGTTTGTGTCTTCCGCATAGATCACCAACACTTAGCATCAAGTTTTATGTTGTCGTCTGCTCCGTCCGAAATCCGAATGTCATGGATATATCCTTGTGTCAAATAGTTCAGGCCTTTCTGTAGAACTCTCTTAGATAAAGTAGCAGCATTTGGCAAATAACATACAGCGATATTGAGAGAGAATCATCAGCAGGGGGGCGTTGTTCAGTGGACATTTCGGTAACATGCTGCAGAGCGTGTGGGAAAGCTTGTGGGACATAGCAACAGTAACTAGAGGGGGCGGGACTTGCCGCTTGAATACGGAAAGGTCCATTGAAGCTCCTCTGAAGTCAAGTTCCATGTTAAGTCAGACAAGCAGGAGCCTAAACCTTGATTGACAGGTTTATGACTATGCGGAAGACACAAACGCCTCACAAACTCCACATTTAAATTCGTCAGGACAAAATCGTGGAGTCCTACTGCACATGTAAAGCAGGGTGAGTACGTTAGTGATGTGTTTACAATGAAAATAAGCCTAAGATCTGCTAACTACTAGCTACAATGGGCTAATCACCTAGCTATGCTAATCACACGATGGCACGGTAATTTCATGCTCAACTGTACTGTACTCGTACTCGTTAAACTACTCCGATACAACCGCACCGATACCACTTTGGCAACGCAACGTTAACCTTGTAATATTCTTAGCCAAGGAATATTGAAATAAAGAGATGCAACCGAGTTGTCGTTTATGGATGTTTAATAGCAACTGCGCATGGTACCGAGCATGGGCGTAGAATTTAGTGGGGACGCTGGGGACATGTCCCCACCAATTAACGGAGCACCCCCCCCATCAGAACCGCGAATTAACGGAGCACCCCCCCCCCATCAGAACCGCGAATTAACGGAGCACCCCCCCATCGACACCACCCTCACCACCACCCCCACCACCACCAGCACCACCACCACCAAGCAGCACCCCCCCCCCCCACCACCCCCACCACCCCCCCCCATCAGAACCGCAAATTAACAGAGCACCCCCCCCCCATCAGAACCGCAAATTAACGGAGCACCCCCCCCCCATCAGAACCGCAAATTAACGGAGCACCCCCCCATCAGAACCGCAAATTAACGGAGCACCCCCCCCCCCATCAGAACCGCAAATTAACGGAGCACTCCCCCCCTAATGAGTAACATGCTCATTAGCTATGCCTGTTGTTCCGAACATCAACCAATCACATCGGTGTATCTGATATAGGCGGGCCAGAGGCGGGCTAAACAGATGACGTCAGCGCTGCGACGGAATCAGTCCGGAATCAGTCAGTAAACATTGCAAGATGGCTGTCGAAAATGTTGACTGAGTATCTGTACAAACTAGGGATTTCGATAGTATTTCGATTAATTGTTTTGCCCTACGCAACAGAGCTAAATCAGCTGCATCCCACTCAAATATGCACGCTGACAGGCGTGACATAAAGATTGGGTACAGCTGATGAGCATCTGTTGCGCATCCCAGGGCAAGTCGGCGCATGAAGTGCCAGACATCCAGCCTTATACTAAGGTCTGGCCACCCGCTGGCCTTCAGCTTGGTCTCCCCTGCCTCAGTACAGCAGCCGCAGTCCACATATAAGGCAACAGGGGGATACACACCGGCCTGCTGGTATCTTTTCACCAGGTCTGCTGCCATCATGTCCAGGCCAGCTCCCTCCTGAGCGGTCAGCACACTGATGAGAATCTGACCATGCTCATTTCCCACAGAGGTAAGCCAGAGTGCTGTCCCCTTGGCTGTTCCGGGAAGCTTCTTGATGATCTGAAACACATAAAATGTATAGGGCCTCTGTGAACATGATTCAGAAATACAGACATACAGGCAGTAGTTAATAATATCAGTAGCCTTTTTTTAAAGAAAAAAAGGTTAAACAACCTTTTTTTAAAGAAAAAAAGGTTGTTTAACCTTTTTCGTTGAATCCATTTTTAGAACAGTGCCATAGGTCGATGTTACTCTGGCCTTGATGTCCTCCAGCCTTGTTAAAATGTCCTGGCTGTAAACGGAGAGGAGCCACTTACAGCTCGGCACCGCAGCAGGCTCTGGAGGCTCAGGGAATGTCATGGGCAACAGTCCGGGGCGCTGGAGGAAGTCCACACACTCTGTGGTGTACCACGCTACACGATGCAGCCACTCCTCTGTGTGGTTCTCCCTCAGCTGCTTTAAAACCCGTGTTGGGCTGTTACCCAGGCCTCTCTCCCGCAGAAGCCGGATCACCCGGATGTCACACGCAAACCTTGGACATAGACAGATATATCAGTAAGAATGTTTTACATAATTATATTTGACAAGGCAAGAGAGAAAAGAGACGTTACTCACTTTCGTGTGAGGATGACCCGAAATTCTGATCTGTGAACCAAGTCCAGTTGCTTAAGGACAGTCTGGCTCCAAGACACATGGGTGGAACTACATTTGGTGCAGGCTAGAGTCTCTGTCACCATATTGTAGATCCTGTCCACGTCCAGGACCCGATGTGCCCTCTTGTGCAGCCCTGCTCCTGTGAGTTGGTGCTGCCCACAGGCAGGGTTGGGACAGACCACCTTCACCTTCCACAATTTGTAAGGCATCCAGACAAGAAGTGGGTGGGCAAAAAAGCGGTCTGGAGCAGGAGCCAGGTGGTACAGATGGCTTGGCTGTGGTGGAAAGCAGTGGTGTAGTCCAGGGTATACGTGGGTATACGGCGTATACCCACTTATTTTTCAGTCAGCATTGCGTATACCCACTTCTAAATTCCCCCAGATGCGCACCATTCAGTAGTAGTAGTGGACGCGCGACGGGTGCTGAAAGCGCGGGCCGGGCCATTGGTAGATGAGGATCGCAGCGTTCAGCACCCGCGTTCAGCCCGTTTATGACTTTGTTTTGATGTGACTGTGCAAGTGAAAATTAGGCCTTCAAAATACATACACAGTATTATCACATGACAATGCAATAATAACATTAAAAAACACTTACCCCTCGCCACTAATTTCAACTGTGACCTCTTCAAAGGACTTCAGCATGTTGCAGGCCTGTTCCATTTCCTCCCACTCATCTGGAGATAGAGTGGCCAGTCTTGGATTAGTTAAGGCCAGGGTTGTGATGACTGCATATCGGTTTTCCAACATTCTCGTCAGCATGTAATATGTTGAATTCCACTGAGTTGGGCAATCCTGCTTGAGACGAGATTCTGGCAACCCCAACTGCTTTTGAGTGGCCTTCAGTTTCTCAGAGGCAACTGTGCTCTTGTGCACGTATTCAGCTATTGCCTTAACTTTGTCTACTGTAGGTTTAATTGCAGCAATGCCACTGTTTACAATTAAGTTGAGGGTGTGGGCGAAGCAGAACAGGTGGGGCCAACCTGTGTTCTGGATGGCTTTCACAACATTGGCAACATTGGCAGAAACACAGGCAGCGACTTTATCAGTAATGTTCCACTCCCTTGCAACCCTCAAAAGTTGGTCTGCCAGATTGTCAGCTGTGTGCCTCTCGCCCATCTCAAAACACTCCAGCAGGACAGAGACCATCTTGAAGTAATCAATGAAATGACAAGTCACAGACATAAAAGCAGTTGTGGTTTTGGATGTCCAGCAGTCTGTAGTAAGGCACACTGCTTCAGCTCTGTCCACTCTTTCTTACATTTTTTCATGTGTCTTCCTGTACATATCTGGGATGATTGTATTGGACAGTGTTTTCCGGCTTGGCAAGACATAGTTGGAGTTCAGTTCCTTTGTAAATCGACGAAATCCAGTGTCTTCAACAATGGAAAAAGGGTTGAAAATCCTAGGCAATAATTTTTGCCAGCACCTCATCCAATGCCCTTTGACTCAGTGTGTCAATAGGCCTCGACACAAAATGGGTGAGGGTGGCTTGTGCTCCTCTTGTCCTGGGCCTACGTGTTGTCCCTGGTGTGGCAACAGTTGCTGGAGCTGGAGCAGTGCTGGTGCTGCTGGCTGGAACAGTGGTGGTTCCACTGGCTGGAGCAGTGGTGGTGCTGCGGTCATCTTGAGTAGGAGAAGGCTGAGGCTCTTGTCTTACCTGTGCGACCTGTATAGTTGGATGCTTGATTCTTAAATGCCTATGAAGATTGGCTGTGGACCCACCTTTGGTGGAGAGCTTTGCTTTGCAGATTATACATGATGCAGCTACTTCTGAAAATGAACTGAAATTGTGTCCAGATAGCAATTTTCCTCCTTGACTGCTCTTGTCAACTGTCTCACCCTCTTTCTGATAACTTTGGGGGTATGGTGTTATCTACTAGGCTACTGGAGGGGGATGGTAGGGGAAAATGATGGGGAAAGCTGATTGGTCAGGAGGGCCTTTCATGTGCTTTGATGACACCTTTGCTGACACTTTCATGACTGAAAAACCAGGGTTAAACCTGAAGTTATCTGATGACCCCAAATCCTGCTGATAGTACAGGCCCCTGTGACAGCTAGTTTCAGAAGAAAACAACTCAATAAAATAAAATAAAAACTCAAGAAAACAAAAAGTTGTTATATAGAAGTGCAATTGAATTGTTATATTGAAGTGCAATTTACATTGCAATGAAGTCTGCTATTCATATTGTGTATTCATATATTTGTTGCCATGCATCTATTCTGCTGACATGTAGTCTGACTACATGTCAGACAACTACATGACTGATTACATTCTGCTGACTACAGTCGTCAGCTGAATGTAGTCATGTAGTTGTCATTCATATTTATTGCTGTAATTCACATCTTTTAATGCTATTCATAATTTTGTTGACATTAATGTTGCCCGGCTCCATGAGCTGTCAGCTCGGAGAAAGTAGACCCATGTGAGTGTATCCTATCGCCGCGAACGTATGCTGCGAACGAATGACTTGAATCACTCGGGGATTCGCAGTGAACGAATCACGACACGCTCGCTCGCAGAAGTCCACTCTGCAGCACGCGCGCTGCCTCGCTCGGCGCCCGCCCGCCCGCCAATGATTGGTTCATCAGAAGCGGTTCACAAGACGAATCACGTTCGCTCGCGGCAGCCCCTCTCCCTCCCTGCACGCTCGCTGCTGATCAGATCCGTCCGAGAGCTCAACTTAACAGAGATGAACGGATCTTTTCAGTCAGTGATTCAGTTCAGTTCGTTCACGCAAAAGATTCGGTCTTTTGAACGAATCGTTCGCGAACGACACAACACTAGTGAACACAGACGATCCATCGGCAGCTGAGGTCGCAGTCTCCCCTGGAGGCGTGTGGGTTCGAAGACAGATTTATTGAGTAATCCAAACGAAGACGAAACTATTTTCAACGCGTGTACTTTGCTGAAGTTTGACCATACATTCAGCAAGTTTTCTAAAGGTACCACTGTATCCAGGCGAAAAGACAAGTGACCTGAACAGATTGATCTGTAAAATGTACAACGCTTTATGAATAAAGTGGTTAAAATTCTAATTTCGCTGTCTTATCTATCCCTCTCTCTATCTATTCCTCAACAGTTATCATTTGTGTAACGCACAATATCTACTTCTACATCTGTTACAGGTATTGATTGATCTTTAATCTTAACAGTCGGCGCTACAAGCCAATGTTTACTTGCACTGCCAGTAGGTTGCTTTTGATTACATGACATTTATTTTAGTTATGAATAAACAACCTCAAACTAACGTCTCCAGGGTTGAATCCTTTGTGTTGTCACCATTGTGATTCTTCTCTAAAGTGCCGCATATTCACCTCGTAACTTGTCAACTTTGCAAATAGTTGAGGTGGTTTTATGTCTCTTTTTGTCTCCTTGCTGTGACAAACAGCCAAATAGCGGCGTCGCTGTGACGTCATGCTCCACCGAGGGGGGCTTCTTGCGGGGCTTCTAGATCTCGAGTGGGAAGGGAGCAGCAGGAGTCGAGTCGTAGAATGTAACGCTAATGCCAATAACGTTTGCCTGGCTCCAAAAGGGAAGGCGACAGCACACCAGAACATACTGTACATGGAGAATAAATACATTTTCACTGTACAAATGTAGAACGTAATACTTATTATAATGATTTGCCAATGCCGACGATGAGTACCCACTTCAAGCACTGACGCCAAAGTGTGTGTTTGTGTGCAACGTGTGTCTGTGCAAAAAAAATAAAAAATAAAATAAAAAGGACAGCCACACGGTTTATTTTTCACCACATAAAAGGAAATATATTTTAAAAAAATGTTCATACTGAAGAGCTTTTAACATTGCAGTCATTTACACGAGGGGCAGTCATACGCCATATTCATATACACGCTTATTCAGCTCGCGTTGCCTCCCCCTTCCCATGCAAAGAAGTCACTTTTGCCCCACAATGTACAACAGGCGGTGCACCCTGCCTGTTCCGCTACAGATACACGAGGCTGGAGATTTAAAAACAGAAATCAGCATTTCATCTTCCATTGGTTAAACTTAGTTTAAAATAGTAATACTCTCAGACAACACATTTCTGAAATGGCAAATGAAATAAGACTTCATCATATCCCCACGTCATCAGAAGTAGGACAAATCGGAAATTTGAAACGATCTAATTTGTTTATTGAATTATCTTCCGTTTTGTTTGTTTTTTTACAAACATCTAAAACGCGTTGTTTTAGAAATGTTGCCCAAAATGTGAAGGATGTGTATAGGTGTCAGATGGACGTGGCCGAGCGGTCCAGTCTAGTTCCTGGTTGCCCGTGGTCTGGCCCCGGTCAGCTGCAGTCCTCCAAGCCGCCAGAATGTTCTCCTTCTTATGAATCTGCCACCGAATCTCCAACTTCTGTGGTTTCTCTCTTGGAGGATTCAACAGTTAAGGACAAGAGGGAGGGGGGAGTGGGCGGTGGGGTCGCTGACCAACATGGAAGCTTGAACGTCCACATGCAAGACACCTCATTTAAAGACGTACACAGATTCATTCAGTGGAGATGGTACATGGTGGGAGACAGGCAGGTGTGTGTTCTGTTCCAGTCTGTGCATCTGCAGCTGTGTGTGCGCGCACGCACACACACACAGAGGGAGGGAGCCGGATGCGTTAAGAACTACAACACCTGACAGGATTACAGTGTGCTCTGTGTCGGGGGGGGTCTCGGACACGCGAGAGGGCCCCGTCTCCCGCTAAAACTTGAAAAAGCGCTGCCTCGCCTAGCTACTCACAAACCAAACACGACGATATTCATGTTTTTCTTTACATCGGTCCGACAGAACGCCAGGACGGGGGCTCGTCCTGGGTGTGCTGGCCAAATCCACCGGTTCCATTGTATGGTTGTCTGGTTGGTTAGCAGGCTTTATTCACTCTTTTCTACTCGTCCTGCGGACGACGGGGAGGGGTGGGGGGGATCCGAGACGCTTTGTTATAGGTCAAGAGGTCAGATGGGGGAGGAGTCATGATGTCAGAGGAACCAATGGAGGAGGAGGAGGTGGCAGGAGGTCAACCACCTGGGGGGCAGGGGGGTGTGCTGGGTGGATCAACGCTGGACTGGGATGGTGGATTGTGGGGGTGGGAGGGTGGGGGTACGGATCAGTAGACCCAGGAGACGGGCACCCACTGGTGGGTGGAGCACACCAGGTCGATGGCCTCCTCCAGGTGCCGGATGGTGTCGTCGATCTCGTTGTTGATGATGGTCTGGTCGAAGTAGTGGGCGTACGTCTTCTGCAGGATCTCAGACTCCTTCTGCAGCTGCTGCAGAGACTCGTCCTGGTGGAGGTGGACGACAGGGGGTGGGGGTTAGAGAAGGTGGTGGTGGGTGGGTGGGTGGGTGGCAGTGGGGGGGATTGACAAGGGACGGATGCGATTGGCACCCCCTAACTCTGATAAGAGGAGGAGGAGGGGAAGAGGGAGGAGGAGGAGGACTGAGCATCGACTGTGGGGTGGAGGTGCTAACTAGAAAGGACTCTACGACCGCGCCCACCGCTGAGCCACGGAGTCGTACTTACTGGCAGCGTGCGGCACCAGCGAGGCATCTGGGTCGGGTGCCACACGAGACCCGACCCAAACCCCATGCAGCGGAAAGAGGCGGGGCACAGAGAGACAGACGGTGGGTGTGAATGTGGATGAAAGGATGAAGAGCACACAGGCAGGGACACCATCATCGTCACCGTCACCGGATGTGTGTGCTGTGTATTTTGACTGACAGCCAGGAAATCCAAGGTCACACCCCTCCCTGACTCCCCCCTTAAATAAAAATGCTGTCAGGTGGTTGTCACTCCGGGGCTGTCCCCGGACATGCCCCTTCCAGGCGGTGAGTGCAGGCGGGGGGCGGGGCAGGTGTGGTCTACTGACACACCTGCCAGTAACAGGTGAGACAGCGTCTGCGTGCGGCAGCATGTGTTGACAGAGCCTCTCCTGGCGTCTGCACACACACCTGCTGCAGCCAGGAGACTGCAGTCTGTGCAGGCGTATAAAACCAGTTTATCTCTCAGAGTGACTCATGATTATGAACAGAAGCCAACCATCTGCCAGGTGTTCAGCAGCGTGCCTCACTGCTATGCATGTGTATGTGTATGTGTGTGTGTCTGGGCGTGCTTGTTTGTGTGTGTATGTGTGTGTGTGTGTGTGTGTGTGTGTGTGTGTGTGTGTGTGTGTCTGGGCATGCGTGTGCGTGTGTGTGTGTGTGTGTGTGTGTGTGTGTGTGTGTGTGTGTCTGGGCGTGCTTGTGTGTGTGTGTGTGTGTGTGTGGTGTGTGGTGTGTGTGTGTGTGTGTGGGATGTCTGGGCATGCTGTGTGTGTGTGTGTGTGTGTGTGTGTGTGTGTGTGTGTGTGTGTGTGTGTGTGTGTGTGTGCGTGTCTCTGTGCATGAGAGTTTTAAATGGTTCTACCTCGTTGATGCCAGGTGTGATGGTCGGCGCGGCGATGAAGACGACGTACGGTGCAAACTCCGCCGTCCGCAGGACCTTCAGGGCCTGATGGTACCCATTGGGGGTCAACACAAGGTCAAAGGTCAACACACAAATTGTAGACATAGACAGACAGAAATGTGTGTGTCTGTATGTGTTTACAAAACAACAATATGTGTACAACACACACAAAACAACAATCTGTGTATGACAACACACACAAAACTGTATGATATGGCAATCCATGCACACGCAAGCACGCACACACGCACTCACACACATAAACAAAACAACAAACCGTGTACAAACCAACAATCCATGTGCACAACATCAACAACAACAACAAAGACAACACGTGTGCTTCAGACCACCCACCCACCCACACCCACCTGCGGCTCCACGTCCAGGATGGCCACCTGGCCCTGCTGGTGGATGTGGCGGATGGTGTCCAGGCGCGTGGCATACATGGCCCCCTCGTGGCTGCCGTACTCCAGGTGCTCGTTGCCGCTGATGTCCTGCATCATCTGCTCCTGGGACACAAAGTAGTAGTTCTTCCCATTCTCCTCCTCCTCTTTCGGCGGCCGGGTGGTGTCTGAGGTGCAGGTGGTGGAGGAGGAGGTGGTGGTGGTGGTGGAGGACGAAGTGGACGAGGAGGGGGTGTAACAACATGTTAACATGTGCGAATCATTGTTGTCTTACACCATCTCAGTTTATTCAGTTTATATACTAATATATAAATTATATATATATGTACCAGTATATATACTTTTCACAGTATTGCCTGCTATGAGGAAGGACAGTGTCTTACGTGGGATGGGGTAGGCAAATCTGTCGGGGTGTTTGGTGATGAGTGTGTTCTTAATATGTCTTCTGCCCACGCCGTGTGCACCTGAGGACCGCACACACACACACACACACCACACACACACACACACACACACACACACACACACACACACACACACACACACACACACACACACACACACACACACACACACACACACACACACACACACACACACACACACGGTCAGACCTAGTAGTCCTACAGACATGGCTTGGAGGTCCCAGTGCCCAGGTCCCAACGTCTCACCTAGCAGCACCAGTGTTTTCCTCTTGAAGGCCGGGAGCTTGACGACCTCCTCGTACGTGACCAGGTCTAGTTGGTCGAACACTGCGGGGCCGAGGAAGCGAGGACGGAAATTTGAGTATGACCCATGCAGAGGAAATTCCTATTCTTAAAGAAGCTTTGTCCAATCATGTGCCACCACGGAGAGTCAAGAACGCCTTCTTTCGGCCAATCGCAAGCCGCCGATTGTGCATATGTCACTGCTGGTGGTGATGTTTGGTGGTCAAACAATTCATTTGTTTAAAGTCTTGTGATACAATGAACCGTTAGTCTGGGATCTGTGATGGCAGATGCTTGGACAGCCACGGGTCTATGGAGGTAAACACAGAAATCAAAATGGCATCTCTGACACTGGCAACTACTGATGAATGAGCTATAATATGCTACGTTACGCTACGTCTGGTAGGCTGACATGAAGTAACAACATTGATCATCACAGAAGGTCATATATACATTTTTCCAATCTGGCGTCGCTCGGCCATTCTGCTGCTGGCCCCTCGTCTGAAGTAGGAAGTCAGAAGGCTCCTCACACAGCGACCACCCCCCGTGCCTCCCCCACCCCCCAACCCCCCCCCCAGGTAACGTGACCCTGTCATCTTGGGTAAAGGCTGACATGTGAAATACAATACCCACAAGGCACTTGGGTTCAGAAGCTGACTCTTGCTGAGTAAGATCCAGATGCACTTTTACTGTGACTGAGTCTACTGCGTGTGTGTGTGTGTGTAACATTTACTGTGTGTCTGTGTGTGTGTGTCTGTGTGTGTCTGTTGCTTCGTGAACTGCAGGCATTGGTTACTAGTAGAGATGTGTGTGTGTGTATATACTGGAGTCGTTAAATCAGATACACTATAATGTGTATCATGTTACTGGTTTCGGTCATGACATCCGGCACAGCTAGGCGTCCAGGGTTTGGTAATGCGCGTGGACGTGACGAATCAACTTACAGTACAGGCTAGCATGAAAACAGGTTCCGTTTGCCCAGAGCTCTGTTGTCGCTCTGGCAAGTAACCAAGAGAAACCCAAGTGTAACACTGGCACAAAACGTGGAAATAATTTCCATAGCAGAACGAGGTGAGCGAGAGAGAGGGCGTGAGAGATAAAGCGAGACTGAACAAGGAAGTGAGTCTGTGAGTATAAAACAAAGCAGAGAGTCAGAGAGAGAGACAGAGGGAGAGAGAGGCAGAGAGAGAGCGAGGGTGTTGGAGCCACCATCACCGGTTGTTACTTACATGCAGAGAGGCCGTTCAGAAGGAGAGTGCATTAGAGATGGACAGAGGGGGGGAGGAGTCATTATACGGTCAGTTACAACAGTAGCACAGTAAGCAGCACCACAGTGAGCAGCAGCAGTTAGTACCCCATGAACCACTGCACCCCCGGCCAGCAGACAGACACCCCCACCCCAGTCACATCCAGAGGGACGCGCGCTGCGCTGATGATGATGATGACGGCAGTGTTAACTGATGATGAGGCTTTGATTTGAGAAAACACACACACACAGACACACACTCCCTCGCTGCCCTCCCACCCCCCACGCGGCGGCTGCACTGGGAAGGGAGGCTGCAGCCGAGCCCCTAATCCCTGGAGAGAGGCTACATGTTTGATTTACATACGATAACGTCTGTGGAATTAAAACGCCAAATTACAATGGAACACCGGCCACACGAGAGCCAGAATAATAATCCTGTGGCTCCTGTGTGCCACATTGTGTCCCCGCAGCCAACAGACATACCAGCTGGACCCACCACTAGAAACGGGGAGGGTGGGACAGAGGGAGCTAGGGACCGAGGGAGGGACACAGGCTGAAGTGTCCCTGACCCCTGGGGCCCTGCAGGCATGGGTGTGTGCCATGTGCAGCAGTGTGAGTGTTGTGTGAGGCTACCTCCGTGAAACCAGCTTAGCTCAGAGGCTAGTCCACCAGTCTGCCAACATTAGCTAGTAGGTTGTAGTTTTTCCCTGTAGTTCACAGAAATGTCCTTTTTTTTGGCACACCTTGGTATTATCTCCTCGTCCTCAGCATCTCCCGTAAGAAGGAGTCACAAAGTACAAGGACCGGCGTAACATTTAATCCCCAGAATTATTATTAGCAGGCGGGGGCAACGTCAGCTGGCCTACTTTACTGATATGCTTCATGCTACAGAATGACGATACGGGCCACACACATACAGTACGCTGGTGTGGTCTGCATGGACAGCTATGTGTTCAGACATTTATTTAGCATAGACGCCCCGGCACTCGCCCACTGAGAGGAGAGAGAGAGAGAGAGAGCCCTACATGCAATCACACAAGCACGCCATGTTTTATGTTGCGGACATTTTGTACAACAGTGTTCAATTGCATGGATGAGGGTCAGATATCTGATACTCTGAAGCCCTTCTGAGACCCCCTCCTGCCCTGCTCCCCCCCCTCCTCTCTCTCTCCTTTCTGGTCAAGAGGCCTTGTCCACTCACAGGCACACGTTAAGACACAAGCTAACGCCCCCGCCCCCCCCCACTTCTCCTGTGCTCCCATTGTCAAATGGTTTTATAGTCACAGTTGTTGCCTTTTGTCAACAAATTATCTTTTCCCAAGCCACCCCCCCCTCCCCTCACGGCACAAGGTCCACTGTGTACACACACGTACACACACGTACACACACACACACACACACACACACAGGAAGTGGCATTCATTTAGCCTCACAGCACATATACGCTCACGGCTGCCCTCTAGTGGTGCCAATGAGTGGTAAGGTGCCACATATTTAAAAGGTGCTGTAGGTGAGATCTAAGCTGTTATTCGAGTGTCGTTTGTGAGCGATGGCGTAGAGGCCATCCGCCACTCATATGTGAGTGAAATATCTGTTCTTGTGGACTGTTCCTGCTTCGTCTGTATGTGACAATATAGATTTTAGACCAGTTAATAAGGGCATCTCTTCCCTGATTGGTTGGCGGAATCCATCTTGCCTGTCAATCACAGGTGTGTGAAATCAACACTTCTCAATGGTGGCTAAGTGGCGAGAGAGGGGGAGCTGATTTTTTCTTTGCTTACCTTCAAAGTCTCGCTCTCCGTTTACAACTCCCCAATCTCACCTAGTGCACCTTTAAAAAGAGCCCAATGTAATCGATAATGAGGGACTTCTGCCGACCTGTATGTCACGTGTGCACCATATGTGTGTACTGTGTTTGTGCACACACATGTGCATGCCCACAAAGCCACACCCACGTTTGTTAAACGCCTGTCATCTGACTGGAACAATAACGGGATTCAACCATTCCCACGGTCTCCTTTTTCACATGTGAAAAAGAAATGGCATTCATGGCTGATGAATGTGCAAACATGCACATGTACATGCATGTGTGCTTGCATCCGTGCATGTACAAGTCAATGAATGTGTGTGCGTACCTGCGTTGTGCTTGGCCAGATACTTGTCTTTGTACTGTTTCTTCTTCTTGCCAAACCAGGTGCAGCTGGCCTGTTGCTCTTGCTTGGTCTTCTCCATCGCAATACATGCCACGCGCCTGCACACACACACACGCACGCACACACACACACAGACAGACAGACAGACAGACAGACAGACAGACAGACAGACAGACCAGACAGACACAGACAAACACACGCGCACACACAGTTACACACACCATCTAATTGGATTCCTCTATACAGGGATAGAGGAGTTAATGAGCCTTCAAGGGAGGTAGCTTCTGTGTGTCTATACTGTATGTGTGTGCGGTTACATTTGCTTGGTAAATGTGTGCTCTCTCTCCATGTGTGTGTTTCTCTCTCTCTCTCCCTTATGTCTCTCGCTGTCTCTCTCTCTCGTCTCCGTCATCATGTGTCTGTTTCTCTCTCCCCATCATGTGTCTGTGTCTCTCTCCCTCCATCATGTGTCTGTGTCTCTCTCTCCCTATCATGTGTCTTGTCGAGAAGGGTTGATTCACCGGTGTCCGAAAAGCCATGTGATAGTAGGAGAATGAAGGGTGATGTATTGTAAATGTTCAGAATTATCATGATGTTGCATGATGATAAGTTTATCAGATCCATTTAATGAGATGTCATGGTTCAATTATTGAGAAACATTATGTGTTCATTATGTGTGTATTACCATGTGTATAGTCATTGAGTATAGAATGCCAAGTATATCATATGCCTGGATAAGCACTCAGTCTCAAAGTTTGGCCAAAGGTTGTAGTTCTCCCCTGAAACCACCAGGGAGGCTCTAAGTTTTGGAGAAATTGGCGCATGCGCCATTGTAACTAGGCCAAAGGACGAGGGCATCTGAGGAAAGGCTCCGGAGAAGCCTATAAAAGGGGCAACAAGTGAATGTGCATTCAGAGAGAGAGAGAGAGTCATCGGAGTCATCAGAGTCATCAGAGATCCATCAGAGCCCCCTAGAGACCAGGAGAAGGTCTCTAGGGGGAATATGAAGAAAACAAAGCGCAAGAAATGTCCGGACATTTCTTTCTTGTTATGTCTTAGGACTCGGCAAGATAGAACTTAGTCGTTTGCGGCGAGTGAACACTTAGGCT